>OZ012640.1:5358007-5441007 GCA_963942525.1 Ptychoptera contaminata | reverse complement strand
AGTTTGTATGCTATGACCCTAAATGCTTAATGCAATTCGATAGATAATTCATTTATGAATCGAATGAGATGAAAATCATAATTCTAGAGTCATTTTTGGCGAAATGCGAGCCAAAAAACGGCGACAACTGCCAAAATACGAGCTTCAATGACGATTTTTACAGTCTAACAGCCGTAAAAATGAGATTTCTTTGAAAAAAAATCTATTCGGCTGAAACTTTGCAAGGACATTAATTTTGACATCCTGAATATATATTTCTTACTCAGAGTGGCGACAAAAAATTATTTTGGAAGTTATGGCCTCCCAAAGTTTAGCAAAATTACCCAAAGATTTTTTGAGATTCTTCCAGTTATATGGAAAAATCTCTAAAAGTTTGTATGCTATGATCCTAAATGCTTAATGCAATTCGATAGATAATTCATTTATGAATCGAATGAGATGAAAATCATAATTCTAGAGTCATTTTTGGCGAAATGCGAGCCAAAAAACGGCGACAACTGCCAAAATGCAGAGCTTCAATGACGATTTTTACAGTCTAACAGCCGTAAAAACGAGATTTCTTTGAAAAAAAATCTATTCGGCTGAAACTTTGCAGGGACATTAATTTTGACATCCTGGATATATATTTCTTACTCAGAGTGGCGACAAAAAATCATTTTGGAAGTTATGGTCTCCCAAAGTTTAGCAAAATTACCCAAAGATTTTTTGAGATTCTTCCAGTTATATGGAAAAATCTCAAAAAGTTTGTATGCTATGACCCTAAATGGTTAATGCAATTCGATAGATAATTCATTTATGAATCGAATGAGATGAAAATCATAATTCTAGAGTCATTTTTGGCGAAATGCGAGCCAAAAAACGGCGACAACTGCCAAAATGCAGAGCTTCAATGACGATTTTTACAGTCTAACAGCCGTAAAAACGAGATTTCTTTGAAAAAAAATCTATTCGGCTGAAACTTTGCAGGGACATTAATTTTGACATCCTGGATATATATTTCTTACTCAGAGTGGCGACAAAAAATCATTTTGGAAGTTATGGCCTCCCAAAGTTTAGCAAAATTACCCAAAGATTTTTTGAGATTCTTCCAGTTATATGGAAAAATCTCAAAAAGTTTGTATGCTATGACCCTAAATGCTTAATGCAATTCGATAGATAATTCATTTATGAATCGAATGAGATGAAAATCATAATTGTAGAGTCATTTTTGGCGAAATGCGAGCCAAAAAACGGCGACAACTGCCAAAATGCAGAGCTTCAATGACGATTTTTACAGTCTAACAGCCGTAAAAACGAGATTTCTTTGAAAAAAAATCTATTCGGCTGAAACTTTGCAGGGACATTAATTTGGACATCCTGGATATATATTTCTTACTCAGAGTGGCGACAAAAATTATTTTGGAAGTTATGGCCTCCCAAAGTTTAGCAAAATTACCCAAAGATTTTTTGAGATTCTTCCAGTTATATGGAAAAATCTCAAAAAGTTTGTATGCTATGGACCCTAAATGCTTAATGCAATTCGATAGATAATTCATTTATGAATCGAATGAGATGAAAATCATAATTCTAGAGTCATTTTTGTCGAAATGCGAGCCAAAAAACGGCGACAACTGCCAAAATGCAGAGCTTCAATGACGATTTTTACAGTCTAACAGCCGTAAAAACGAGATTTCTTTGAAAAAAAATCTATTCGGCTGAAACTTTGCAGGGACATTAATTTTGACATCCTGGATATATATTTCTTACTCAGAGTGGCGACAAAAAATTATTTTGGAAGTTATGGCCTCCCAAAGTTTAGCAAAATTACCCAAAGATTTTTTGAGATTCTTCCAGTTATATGGAAAAATCTCAAAAAGTTTGTATGCTATGACCCTAAATGCTTAATGCAATTCGATAGATAATTCATTTATGAATCGAATGAGATGAAAATCATAATTGTAGAGTCATTTTTGGCGAAATGCGAGCCAAAAAACGGCGACAACTGCCAAAATGCAGAGCTTCAATGACGATTTTTACAGTCTAACAGCCGTAAAAACGAGATTTCTTTGAAAAAAAATATATTCGGCTGAAACTTTGCAGGGACATTAATTTTGACATCCTGGATATATATTTCTTACTCAGAGTGGCGACAAAAAATTATTTTGGAAGTTATGGCCTCCCAAAGTTTAGCAAAATTACCCAAAGATTTTTTAAGATTCTTCCAGTTATATGGAAAAATCTCAAAAAGTTTGTATGCTATGACCCTAAATGCTTAATGCAATTCGATAGATAATTCATTTATGAATCGAATGAGATGAAAATCATAATTCTAGAGTCATTTTTGGCGAAATGCGAGCCAAAAAACGGCGACAACTGCCAAAATGCAGAGCTTCAATGACGATTTTTACAGTCTAACAGCCGTAAAAACGAGATTTCTTTGAAAAAAAATCTATTCGGCTGAAACTTTGCAGGGACATTAATTTTGACATCCTGGATATATATTTCTTACTCAGAGTGGCGACAAAAAATCATTTTGGAAGTTATGGTCTCCCAAAGTTTAGCAAAATTACCCAAAGATTTTTTGAGATTCTTCCAGTTATATGGAAAAATCTCAAAAAGTTTGTATGCTATGACCCTAAATGGTTAATGCAATTCGATAGATAATTCATTTATGAATCGAATGAGATGAAAATCATAATTCTAGAGTCATTTTTGGCGAAATGCGAGCCAAAAAACGGCGACAACTGCCAAAATGCAGAGCTTCAATGACGATTTTTACAGTCTAACAGCCGTAAAAACGAGATTTCTTTGAAAAAAAATCTATTCGGCTGAAACTTTGCAGGGACATTAATTTTGACATCCTGGATATATATTTCTTACTCAGAGTGGCGACAAAAAATTATTTTGGAAGTTATGGCCTCCCAAAGTTTAGCAAAATTACCCAAAGATTTTTTGAGATTCTTCCAGTTATATGGAAAAATCTCAAAAAGTTTGTATGCTATGACCCTAAATGGTTAATGCAATTCGATAGATAATTCATTTATGAATCGAATGAGATGAAAATCATAATTCTAGAGTCCTTTTTGGGCGAAATGCGAGCCAAAAAACGGCGACAACTGCCAAAATGCAGAGCTTCAATGACGATTTTTACAGTCTAACAGCCGTAAAAACGAGATTTCTTTGAAAAAAAATCTATTCGGCTGAAACTTTGCAGGGACATTAATTTTGACATCCTGGATATATATTTCTTACTCAGAGTGGCGACAAAAAATTATTTTGGAAGTTATGGCCTCCCAAAGTTTAGCAAAATTACCCAAAGATTTTTTGAGATTCTTCCAGTTATATGGAAAAATCTCAAAAAGTTTGTATGCTATGACCCTAAATGGTTAATGCAATTCGATAGATAATTCATTTATGAATCGAATGAGATGAAAATCATAATTCTAGAGTCCTTTTTGGGCGAAATGCGAGCCAAAAAACGGCGACAACTGCCAAAATGCAGAGCTTCAATGACGATTTTTACAGTCTAACAGCCGTAAAAATGAGATTTCTTTGAAAAAAAATCTATTCGGCTGAAACTTTGCAGGAACATTAATTTTGACATCCTGGATATATATTTCTTACTCAGAGTGGCGACAAAAAATTATTTTGGAAGTTATGGCCTCCCAAAGTTTAGCAAAATTACCCAAAGATTTTTTGAGATTCTTCCAGTTATATGGAAAAATCTCAAAAAGTTTGTATGCTATGACCCTAAATGCTTAATGCAATTCGATAGATAATTCATTTATGAATCGAATGAGATGAAAATCATAATTCTAGAGTCATTTTTGGCGAAATGCGAGCCAAAAAACGGCGACAACTGCCAAAATGCAGAGCTTCAATGACGATTTTTACAGTCTAACAGCCGTAAAAACGAGATTTCTTTGAAAAAAAATCTATTCGGCTGAAACTTTGCAGGGACATTAATTTTGACATCCTGGATATATATTTCTTACTCAGAGTGGCGACAAAAAATCATTTTGGAAGTTATGGTCTCCCAAAGTTTAGCAAAATTACCCAAAGATTTTTTGAGATTCTTCCAGTTATATGGAAAAATCTCAAAAAGTTTGTATGCTATGACCCTAAATGGTTAATGCAATTCGATAGATAATTCATTTATGAATCGAATGAGATGAAAATCATAATTCTAGAGTCATTTTTGGCGAAATGCGAGCCAAAAAACGGCGACAACTGCCAAAATGCAGAGCTTCAATGACGATTTTTACAGTCTAACAGCCGTAAAAACGAGATTTCTTTGAAAAAAAATCTATTCGGCTGAAACTTTGCAGGGACATTAATTTTGACATCCTGGATATATATTTCTTACTCAGAGTGGCGACAAAAAATCATTTTGGAAGTTATGGTCTCCCAAAGTTTAGCAAAATTACCCAAAGATTTTTTGAGATTCTTCCAGTTATATGGAAAAATCTCAAAAAGTTTGTATGCTATGACCCTAAATGGTTAATGCAATTCGATAGATAATTCATTTATGAATCGAATGAGATGAAAATCATAATTCTAGAGTCATTTTTGGCGAAATGCGAGCCAAAAAACGGCGACAACTGCCAAAATGCAGAGCTTCAATGACGATTTTTACAGTCTAACAGCCGTAAAAACGAGATTTCTTTGAAAAAAAATCTATTCGGCTGAAACTTTGCAGGGACATTAATTTTGACATCCTGGATATATATTTCTTACTCAGAGTGGCGACAAAAAATCATTTTGGAAGTTATGGCCTCCCAAAGTTTAGCAAAATTACACAAAGATTTTTTGAGATTCTTCCAGTTATATGGAAAAATCTCAAAAAGTTTGTATGCTATGACCCTAAATGCTTAATGCAATTCGATAGATAATTCATTTATGAATCGAATGAGATGAAAATCATAATTGTAGAGTCATTTTTGGCGAAATGCGAGCCAAAAAACGGCGACAACTGCCAAAATGCAGAGCTTCAATGACGATTTTTACAGTCTAACAGCCGTAAAAACGAGATTTCTTTGAAAAAAAATCTATTCGGCTGAAACTTTGCAGGGACATTAATTTGGACATCCTGGATATATATTTCTTACTCAGAGTGGCGACAAAAATTATTTTGGAAGTTATGGCCTCCCAAAGTTTAGCAAAATTACCCAAAGATTTTTTGAGATTCTTCCAGTTATATGGAAAAATCTCAAAAAGTTTGTATGCTATGGACCCTAAATGCTTAATGCAATTCGATAGATAATTCATTTATGAATCGAATGAGATGAAAATCATAATTCTAGAGTCATTTTTGTCGAAATGCGAGCCAAAAAACGGCGACAACTGCCAAAATGCAGAGCTTCAATGACGATTTTTACAGTCTAACAGCCGTAAAAACGAGATTTCTTTGAAAAAAAATCTATTCGGCTGAAACTTTGCAGGGACATTAATTTTGACATCCTGGATATATATTTCTTACTCAGAGTGGCGACAAAAAATTATTTTGGAAGTTATGGCCTCCCAAAGTTTAGCAAAATTACCCAAAGATTTTTTGAGATTCTTCCAGTTATATGGAAAAATCTCAAAAAGTTTGTATGCTATGACCCTAAATGCTTAATGCAATTCGATAGATAATTCATTTATGAATCGAATGAGATGAAAATCATAATTGTAGAGTCATTTTTGGCGAAATGCGAGCCAAAAAACGGCGACAACTGCCAAAATGCAGAGCTTCAATGACGATTTTTACAGTCTAACAGCCGTAAAAACGAGATTTCTTTGAAAAAAAATCTATTCGGCTGAAACTTTGCAGGGACATTAATTTTGACATCCTGGATATATATTTCTTACTCAGAGTGGCGACAAAAAATTATTTTGGAAGTTATGGCCTCCCAAAGTTTAGCAAAATTACCCAAAGATTTTTTGAGATTCTTCCAGTTATATGGAAAAATCTCAAAAAGTTTGTATGCTATGACCCTAAATGCTTAATGCAATTCGATAGATAATTCATTTATGAATCGAATGAGATGAAAATCATAATTCTAGAGTCATTTTTGGCGAAATGCGAGCCAAAAAACGGCGACAACTGCCAAAATGCAGAGCTTCAATGACGATTTTTACAGTCTAACAGCCGTAAAAACGAGATTTCTTTGAAAAAAAATCTATTCGGCTGAAACTTTGCAGGGACATTAATTTTGACATCCTGGATATATATTTCTTACTCAGAGTGGCGACAAAAAATCATTTTGGAAGTTATGGTCTCCCAAAGTTTAGCAAAATTACCCAAAGATTTTTTGAGATTCTTCCAGTTATATGGAAAAATCTCAAAAAGTTTGTATGCTATGACCCTAAATGGTTAATGCAATTCGATAGATAATTCATTTATGAATCGAATGAGATGAAAATCATAATTCTAGAGTCATTTTTGGCGAAATGCGAGCCAAAAAACGGCGACAACTGCCAAAATGCAGAGCTTCAATGACGATTTTTACAGTCTAACAGCCGTAAAAACGAGATTTCTTTGAAAAAAAATCTATTCGGCTGAAACTTTGCAGGGACATTAATTTTGACATCCTGGATATATATTTCTTACTCAGAGTGGCGACAAAAAATTATTTTGGAAGTTATGGCCTCCCAAAGTTTAGCAAAATTACCCAAAGATTTTTTGAGATTCTTCCAGTTATATGGAAAAATCTCAAAAAGTTTGTATGCTATGACCCTAAATGCTTAATGCAATTCGATAGATAATTCATTTATTAATCGAATGAGATGAAAATCATAATTCTAGAGTCATTTTTGGCGAAATGCGAGCCAAAAAACGGCGACAACTGCCAAAATGCAGAGCTTCAATGACGATTTTTACAGTCTAACAGCCGTAAAAACGAGATTTCTTTGAAAAAAAATCTATTCGGCTGAAACTTTGCAGGGACATTAATTTTGACATCTTGGATATATATTTCTTACTCAGAGTGGCGACAAAAAATCATTTTGGAAGTTATGGCCTCCCAAAGTTTAGCAAAATTACCCAAAGATTTTTTGAGATTCTTCCAGTTATATGGAAAAATCTCAAAAAGTTTGTATGCTATGACCCTAAATGGTTAATGCAATTCGATAGATAATTCATTTATGAATCGAATGAGATGAAAATCATAATTCTAGAGTCCTTTTTGGGCGAAATGCGAGCCAAAAAACGGCGACAACTGCCAAAATGCAGAGCTTCAATGACGATTTTTACAGTCTAACAGCCGTAAAAATGAGATTTCTTTGAAAAAAAATCTATTCGGCTGAAACTTTGCAGGAACATTAATTTTGACATCCTGGATATATATTTCTTACTCAGAGTGGCGACAAAAAATTATTTTGGAAGTTATGGCCTCCCAAAGTTTAGCAAAATTACCCAAAGATTTTTTGAGATTCTTCCAGTTATATGGAAAAATCTCAAAAAGTTTGTATGCTATGACCCTAAATGCTTAATGCAATTCGATAGATAATTCATTTATGAATCGAATGAGATGAAAATCATAATTCTAGAATCATTTTTGGCGAAATGCGAGCCAAAAAACGGCGACAACTGCCAAAATACGAGCTTCAATGACGATTTTTACAGTCTAACAGCCGTAAAAATGAGATTTCTTTGAAAAAAAATCTATTCGGCTGAAACTTTGCAAGGACATTAATTTTGACATCCTGGATATATATTTCTTACTCAGAGTGGCGACAAAAAATCATTTTGGAAGTTATGGTCTCCCAAAGTTTAGCAAAATTACCCAAAGATTTTTTGAGATTCTTCCAGTTATATGGAAAAATCTCAAAAAGTTTGTATGCTATGACCCTAAATGGTTAATGCAATTCGATAGATAATTCATTTATGAATCGAATGAGATGAAAATCATAATTCTAGAGTCATTTTTGGCGAAATGCGAGCCAAAAAACGGCGACAACTGCCAAAATGCAGAGCTTCAATGACGATTTTTACAGTCTAACAGCCGTAAAAACGAGATTTCTTTGAAAAAAAATCTATTCGGCTGAAACTTTGCAGGGACATTAATTTTGACATCCTGGATATATATTTCTTACTCAGAGTGGCGACAAAAAATCATTTTGGAAGTTATGGTCTCCCAAAGTTTAGCAAAATTACCCAAAGATTTTTTGAGATTCTTCCAGTTATATGGAAAAATCTCAAAAAGTTTGTATGCTATGACCCTAAATGGTTAATGCAATTCGATAGATAATTCATTTATGAATCGAATGAGATGAAAATCATAATTCTAGAGTCATTTTTGGCGAAATGCGAGCCAAAAAACGGCGACAACTGCCAAAATGCAGAGCTTCAATGACGATTTTTACAGTCTAACAGCCGTAAAAACGAGATTTCTTTGAAAAAAAATCTATTCGGCTGAAACTTTGCAGGGACATTAATTTTGACATCCTGGATATATATTTCTTACTCAGAGTGGCGACAAAAAATCATTTTGGAAGTTATGGCCTCCCAAAGTTTAGCAAAATTACCCAAAGATTTTTTGAGATTCTTCCAGTTATATGGAAAAATCTCAAAAAGTTTGTATGCTATGACCCTAAATGCTTAATGCAATTCGATAGATAATTCATTTATTAATCGAATGAGATGAAAATCATAATTCTAGAGTCATTTTTGGCGAAATGCGAGCCAAAAAACGGCGACAACTGCCAAAATGCAGAGCTTCAATGACGATTTTTACAGTCTAACAGCCGTAAAAACGAGATTTCTTTGAAAAAAAATCTATTCGGCTGAAACTTTGCAGGGACATTAATTTTGACATCCTGGATATATATTTCTTACTCAGAGTGGCGACAAAAAATTATTTTGGAAGTTATGGCCTCCCAAAGTTTAGCAAAATTACCCAAAGATTTTTTGAGATTCTTCCAGTTATATGGAAAAATCTCAAAAAGATTGTATGCTATGACCCTAAATGCTTAATGCAATTCGATAGATAATTCATTTATTAATCGAATGAGATGAAAATCATAATTCTAGAGTCATTTTTGGCGAAATGCGAGCCAAAAAACGGCGACAACTGCCAAAATGCAGAGCTTCAATGACGATTTTTACAGTCTAACAGCCGTAAAAACGAGATTTCTTTGAAAAAAAATCTATTCGGCTGAAACTTTGCAGGGACATTAATTTTGACATCCTGGATATATATTTCTTACTCAGAGTGGCGACAAAAAATCATTTTGGAAGTTATGGCCTCCCAAAGTTTAGCAAAATTACCCAAAGATTTTTTGAGATTCTTCCAGTTATATGGAAAAATCTCAAAAAGTTTGTATGCTATGACCCTAAATGCTTAATGCAATTCGATAGATAATTCATTTATGAATCGAATGAGATGAAAATCATAATTCTAGAGTCATTTTTGGCGAAATGCGAGCCAAAAAACGGCGACAACTGCCAAAATGCAGAGCTTCAATGACGATTTTTACAGTCTAACAGCCGTAAAAATGAGATTTCTTTGAAAAAAAATCTATTCGGCTGAAACTTTGCAGGAACATTAATTTTGACATCCTGGATATATATTTCTTACTCAGAGTGGCGACAAAAAATCATTTTGGAAGTTATGGCCTCCCAAAGTTTAGCAAAATTACCCAAACATTTTTTGAGATTCTTCCAGTTATATGGAAAAATCTCAAAAAGTTTGTATGCTATGACCCTAAATGCTTAATGCAATTCGATAGATAATTCATTTATGAATCGAATGAGATGAAAATCATAATTCTAGAGTCATTTTTGTCGAAATGCGAGCCAAAAAACGGCGACAACTGCCAAAATGCAGAGCTTCAATGACGATTTTTACAGTCTAACAGCCGTAAAAACGAGATTTCTTTGAAAAAAAATCTATTCGGCTGAAACTTTGCAGGGACATTAATTTTGACATCCTGGATATATATTTCTTACTCAGAGTGGCGACAAAAAATCATTTTGGAAGTTATGGCCTCCCAAAGTTTAGCAAAATTACACAAAGATTTTTTGAGATTCTTCCAGTTATATGGAAAAATCTCAAAAAGTTTGTATGCTATGACCCTAAATGCTTAATGCAATTCGATAGATAATTCATTTATGAATCGAATGAGATGAAAATCATAATTGTAGAGTCATTTTTGGCGAAATGCGAGCCAAAAAACGGCGACAACTGCCAAAATGCAGAGCTTCAATGACGATTTTTACAGTCTAACAGCCGTAAAAACGAGATTTCTTTGAAAAAAAATCTATTCGGCTGAAACTTTGCAGGGACATTAATTTGGACATCCTGGATATATATTTCTTACTCAGAGTGGCGACAAAAATTATTTTGGAAGTTATGGCCTCCCAAAGTTTAGCAAAATTACCCAAAGATTTTTTGAGATTCTTCCAGTTATATGGAAAAATCTCAAAAAGTTTGTATGCTATGGACCCTAAATGCTTAATGCAATTCGATAGATAATTCATTTATGAATCGAATGAGATGAAAATCATAATTCTAGAGTCATTTTTGTCGAAATGCGAGCCAAAAAACGGCGACAACTGCCAAAATGCAGAGCTTCAATGACGATTTTTACAGTCTAACAGCCGTAAAAACGAGATTTCTTTGAAAAAAAATCTATTCGGCTGAAACTTTGCAGGGACATTAATTTTGACATCCTGGATATATATTTCTTACTCAGAGTGGCGACAAAAAATTATTTTGGAAGTTATGGCCTCCCAAAGTTTAGCAAAATTACCCAAAGATTTTTTGAGATTCTTCCAGTTATATGGAAAAATCTCAAAAAGTTTGTATGCTATGACCCTAAATGCTTAATGCAATTCGATAGATAATTCATTTATGAATCGAATGAGATGAAAATCATAATTGTAGAGTCATTTTTGGCGAAATGCGAGCCAAAAAACGGCGACAACTGCCAAAATGCAGAGCTTCAATGACGATTTTTACAGTCTAACAGCCGTAAAAACGAGATTTCTTTGAAAAAAAATATATTCGGCTGAAACTTTGCAGGGACATTAATTTTGACATCCTGGATATATATTTCTTACTCAGAGTGGCGACAAAAAATTATTTTGGAAGTTATGGCCTCCCAAAGTTTAGCAAAATTACCCAAAGATTTTTTGAGATTCTTCCAGTTATATGGAAAAATCTCAAAAAGTTTGTATGCTATGACCCTAAATGCTTAATGCAATTCGATAGATAATTCATTTATGAATCGAATGAGATGAAAATCATAATTCTAGAGTCATTTTTGGCGAAATGCGAGCCAAAAAACGGCGACAACTGCCAAAATGCAGAGCTTCAATGACGATTTTTACAGTCTAACAGCCGTAAAAACGAGATTTCTTTGAAAAAAAATCTATTCGGCTGAAACTTTGCAGGGACTTTAATTTTGACATCCTGGATATATATTTCTTACTCAGAGTGGCGACAAAAAATCATTTTGGAAGTTATGGTCTCCCAAAGTTTAGCAAAATTACCCAAAGATTTTTTGAGATTCTTCCAGTTATATGGAAAAATCTCAAAAAGTTTGTATGCTATGACCCTAAATGGTTAATGCAATTCGATAGATAATTCATTTATGAATCGAATGAGATGAAAATCATAATTCTAGAGTCTTTTTTGGCGAAATGCGAGCCAAAAAACGGCGACAACTGCCAAAATGCAGAGCTTCAATGACGATTTTTACAGTCTAACAGCCGTAAAAACGAGATTTCTTTGAAAAAAAATCTATTCGGCTGAAACTTTGCAGGGACATTAATTTTGACATCCTGGATATATATTTCTTACTCAGAGTGGCGACAAAAAATTATTTTGGAAGTTATGGCCTCCCAAAGTTTAGCAAAATTACCCAAAGATTTTTTGAGATTCTTCCAGTTATATGGAAAAATCTCAAAAAGTTTGTATGCTATGACCCTAAATGCTTAATGCAATTCGATAGATAATTCATTTATGAATCGAATGAGATGAAAATCATAATTCTAGAGTCATTTTTGGCGAAATGCGAGCCAAAAAACGGCGACAACTGCCAAAATGCAGAGCTTCAATGACGATTTTTACAGTCTAACAGCCGTAAAAATGAGATTTCTTTGAAAAAAAATCTATTCGGCTGAAACTTTGCAGGAACATTAATTTTGACATCCTGGATATATATTTCTTACTCAGAGTGGCGACAAAAAATTATTTTGGAAGTTATGGCCTCCCAAAGTTTAGCAAAATTACCCAAAGATTTTTTGAGATTCTTCCAGTTATATGGAAAAATCTCAAAAAGTTTGTATGCTATGACCCTAAATGCTTAATGCAATTCGATAGATAATTCATTTATGAATCGAATGAGATGAAAATCATAATTCTAGAGTCATTTTTGGCGAAATGCGAGCCAAAAAACGGCGACAACTGCCAAAATGCAGAGCTTCAATGACGATTTTTACAGTCTAACAGCCGTAAAAACGAGATTTCTTTGAAAAAAAATCTATTCGGCTGAAACTTTGCAGGGACATTAATTTTGACATCCTGGATATATATTTCTTACTCAGAGTGGCGACAAAAAATCATTTTGGAAGTTATGGTCTCCCAAAGTTTAGCAAAATTACCCAAAGATTTTTTGAGATTCTTCCAGTTATATGGAAAAATCTCAAAAAGTTTGTATGCTATGACCCTAAATGGTTAATGCAATTCGATAGATAATTCATTTATGAATCGAATGAGATGAAAATCATAATTCTAGAGTCATTTTTGGCGAAATGCGAGCCAAAAAACGGCGACAACTGCCAAAATGCAGAGCTTCAATGACGATTTTTACAGTCTAACAGCCGTAAAAACGAGATTTCTTTGAAAAAAAATCTATTCGGCTGAAACTTTGCAGGGACATTAATTTTGACATCCTGGATATATATTTCTTACTCAGAGTGGCGACAAAAAATTATTTTGGAAGTTATGGCCTCCCAAAGTTTAGCAAAATTACCCAAAGATTTTTTGAGATTCTTCCAGTTATATGGAAAAATCTAAAAAGTTTGTATGCTATGACCCTAAATGCTTAATGCAATTCGATAGATAATTCATTTATTAATCGAATGAGATGAAAATCATAATTCTAGAGTCATTTTTGGCGAAATGCGAGCCAAAAAACGGCGACAACTGCCAAAATGCAGAGCTTCAATGACGATTTTTACAGTCTAACAGCCGTAAAAACGAGATTTCTTTGAAAAAAAATCTATTCGGCTGAAACTTTGCAGGGACATTAATTTTGACATCCTGGATATATATTTCTTACTCAGAGTGGCGACAAAAAATCATTTTGGAAGTTATGGCCTCCCAAAGTTTAGCAAAATTACCCAAAGATTTTTTGAGATTCTTCCAGTTATATGGAAAAATCTCAAAAAGTTTGTATGCTATGACCCTAAATGCTTAATGCAATTCGATAGATAATTCATTTATTAATCGAATGAGATGAAAATCATAATTCTAGAGTCATTTTTGGCGAAATGCGAGCCAAAAAACGGCGACAACTGCCAAAATGCAGAGCTTCAATGACGATTTTTACAGTCTAACAGCCGTAAAAACGAGATTTCTTTGAAAAAAAATCTATTCGGCTGAAACTTTGCAGGGACATTAATTTTGACATCCTGGATATATATTTCTTACTCAGAGTGGCGACAAAAAATCATTTTGGAAGTTATGGCCTCCCAAAGTTTAGCAAAATTACCCAAAGATTTTTTGAGATTCTTCCAGTTATATGGAAAAATCTCAAAAAGTTTGTATGCTATGACCCTAAATGCTTAATGCAATTCGATAGATAATTCATTTATGAATCGAATGAGATGAAAATCATAATTCTAGAGTCATTTTTGGCGAAATGCGAGCCAAAAAACGGCGACAACTGCCAAAATGCAGAGCTTCAATGACGATTTTTACAGTCTAACAGCCGTAAAAATGAGATTTCTTTGAAAAAAAATCTATTCGGCTGAAACTTTGCAGGAACATTAATTTTGACATCCTGGATATATATTTCTTACTCAGAGTGGCGACAAAAAATTATTTTGGAAGTTATGGCCTCCCAAAGTTTAGCAAAATTACCCAAAGATTTTTTGAGATTCTTCCAGTTATATGGAAAAATCTCAAAAAGTTTGTATGCTATGACCCTAAATGCTTAATGCAATTCGATAGATAATTCATTTATGAATCGAATGAGATGAAAATCATAATTCTAGAGTCATTTTTGGCGAAATGCGAGCCAAAAAACGGCGACAACTGCCAAAATGCAGAGCTTCAATGACGATTTTTACAGTCTAACAGCCGTAAAAACGAGATTTCTTTGAAAAAAAAAAATCTATTCGGCTGAAACATTCACAATTTGAGTGTTGAAGTGACAACAACAAAAAGTGAGAGTGCAAGCAAAAATAATAATTAAATTTAATTTAATTTAAAAATATTTTATTTTGTGCATATTATGCATTTTTAATGCCTATAATACACATAACGTAAAATATTTTGTTAAAGTTAATTTAATTAATATTATATAAAAACTGCAATATCTGCAGTATGAGTGTAACATTAGTGTTGGTTCATAAATATATATATTTATAAGACAATATATATATATATATATATATAAAGTAAAGTGACACCGTCCGGTGTAAGTGCATTGCACTAATTATTTAAAGAAATAAAATTAAAAATTAAAAAAAAAAAAAAAAAAATGGATAAAAAAAATCAAATTGGAAAAAATAAATCCGGCACACAGGAAGAAGATTCTTCGTATTCTTTCACACTCCGTGCCAATCGCTTTGAAATCTTGGATGGAATGTCAAATCCCTTCCAAAGAAGTCAGAAATTGTCTCGTTCTCCTTCAAGAGAAATGAAACAACAAGAAATGTTGAGCAATAAAAATGCTCAACCATCAAAACCGCAAGTGAAACATGCTTTTACTTCGGATATAGAAAAAAATATTAGTGCCGACGTTGATGCTAACGCAGCATTGATGAATGCGCATAAAATAAACATCCAGCAAGAGAAGATAGTTGCTCATATGGAAGAGCGTATAAAAATGTTAGAAAAAGAATTAGACGAATTTAAAGCAAAGGCTTACTGTAGCTGTGGTGCCAAAAGTAATTCTTGCGAAAAAAATATTGAGTACGCCACTGACTCAGATGAGCTCGCGGATGAAACTGAACCTGAGTGGATCACTCAAAAAAGCAGAAAAAACAAGAAAAGGAAACTAAACAATACTCTAACTCCCCCACAAACAATAGTGACTAATGGAAAGAGTATTTACAAAGGACCAAAAAAAAACCCACCTCCACCTCCATTGATAATAGATGGTGTGACAGATTATGATTCACTTTACGAAAAAGTGAAATCAACTATACCAGACGAAAAGTTTCGTTCGAAGCTAATTAAAAAAAATAGCATTAAACTAAATGTTGAAAATAGTGAGGACTATAGATCTACGTCTAAGTTGCTTACTGATGCAGGCTATTCATGGCATACCTATGAGAATAAGCAAAATAGGCCTATTCGGGTAATGGCAATTAATTTGCACCACACATGCAAACCAGAAAAGATAGTTGAGGACCTCAAAAAGAAAGGGTTCATGGCGATTGAAGCATCAATCAAATTAAAATATGGCACAAAATTACCATTAAACATGTTTATGTTAACATTTAATCCGGATGAGGACATAAACAAAATATATGAAATAACCTCTATACTGCGGTGTAATGTAAATATTCTACCGCTAAGAAGATCAAGACTCATACCACAATGCAAAAAGTGTCAAGACTATGGGCACACTAAAAATTACTGTAGCAACGGACCTAGGTGCGTCAAATGCACAGGCAATCATTTTACACACATGTGTACAAAAATCGAAAATGAGAAACCAAAATGTGTACATTGCAAAGGAGCTCATCCAGCCAACTATCGAGGCTGCAAAGAAGCTATCCTAAAGCAACAGCTAAAAGATAAAAATTTAAGAACTAAAGTTCAGCCACAAAAAAGTAGTAAGCAATTACCATCAATTTCGGGAAAACCTACTACAATCAATAAAAAACAATCAGCTAAACCAGCCGCCACTCCTGTGGCTGTGGCTTCGACTGTTAAAGGTAACCTTGATCAAAGGATACCAATAGCCGACAATCAAGTTAAAGTTGATAACACAAATAATTTAAATATAAATATTACATTACAAATGATTTTAAACAAATTAGAATCATTTGACGTAAGGATTCAAAAATTAGAGCAAAGCATCAAAGGATGCTTTTCTAAACAGAAAAATGGCCGACAAAATTAAAATTTTATGTTGGAATGCCAATGGACTTCTGCAGCACCAACAAGAATTGCAGTTGATCCTCGATATGGAAAAAATTGATGTATGCCTTATTTCGGAAACTCATTTTACAAAACAATCATACATAAAATTTAAAAATTATCAAATTTATCACACTATTCATCCTGAAAATAAAGCCAGAGGGGGTAGTGCAGTTATAATAAAAAATAATCTTTGTCACTATGAAGAATTAAAGTACATAACAGAAGAAATCCAAGCAACAGCTGTTAATATTAAAAATAAAAATAGTATTTTAACTGTAATTGGAGTTTATTGCCCGCCAAAACATGCATTAAAAGAGCAAAATTACTTGGATTTTTTTAGTAAATTAGGCAATAAGTTTGTAATTGGTGGAGACTTTAATGCAAAAAATATTCATTGGGGTTCCAGGCTTACAACAACTAAAGGCAGAGAACTATTAAATGCTATCAGAAAACACGGTTGCGAAGCCTTGTCCAACGGAAAGCCAACATATTGGCCTACTGATACCAATAAAATACCTGATTTAATTGATTTCTTCATAATCAAAAACATATCAGTGAATAACATACAACTAGAAGAAAATCTTGACCTAAGTTCGGACCACTCTCCGATTCTTATGATATTAAGTGACAAAATTATCCAGAAGAAAGGTTTTCCAGCACTGGTAAATAAACTCACTGATTGGGAGGGTTTCAAACATTCGTTAGCAGAAAAGACTGACTTGAGTATTCATCTTAATAGTGAAGATCTACTTGAAGAAGAGGTGCATAAATTTGTGCAGGATGTACAACAATCAGCCAAAGACAACACCCCAGTACAAGCATTTATAATAAAAGGAAATTATTATTCTACTGCAATAAAAAAACTTGTTGCAGAAAAAAGAAAACTAAGAAAAACGTGGCAACAAACAAGAGCACCACAAGATAAAAAGAAATTCAACAATCTTACTCAAAAACTAAGACGAGAAATCAAAGCAATCAAAAATAAATCAATGAATCATTTTTTAAAAAATCTTACCAATGATAGAAACACTGACTACTCTCTGTGGAAAGCAACAAAGAAGCTTAAACGTCCAATAATGCAAATTCCGCCAATCAGGACTGCTAATGGAACGTGGGCTAAAAATAATAGTGATAAAGCTAAAATTTTTGCAGAATATCTGGAAGTTATTTTTCAGCCAAACGAAAATAGTTCAAACCTGAATAACGAGGAGATCCTTACAAACGAAGTTTATCAAGATATACAAAATATAAAATTGACAACTACAAGAGAAGTAATAAAAGAAATAAAACTTAACATTAAACAAAAGAAAGCTCCAGGTTACGACCTAATCACTGGAGAAATTCTTCATAATTTGCCTAAAAAAGCAATAATTAAAATCACCATGCTCATAAATGCAGCGTTTAAATTGCAATATGTACCTAGTTTATGGAAAATTGCTGAGGTATTAATGATTCCAAAACCTGGGAAACCGCCACAAGACATAACATCTTATAGGCCAATATCATTGCTGCCAGTTCTATCTAAACTATTTGAGAAAATATTAATTAAAAGGCTAAACTTAATCATAGAAAAAAAAGGTTTGATTCCGAGCCACCAATTTGGTTTTCGTAATAAACACTCAACAATAGATCAAATTCACAGAATTACTAACGTTATTGAGAAAGCGCTAGAAGAGAAAAAGGTTTGTTCTGCACTATTTTTAGATGTAGCTCAGGCTTTTGACAAAGTATGGCACGAAGGGTTATGCCACAAGCTTAAAACTTTATTACCGCCACAATTAGCCAAAATCCTAGAATCGTACCTAAAAAATCGATTATTTAGGATTAAAGTAGAAGACACTTTTTCAGAAATGAAAGATATTAAAGCTGGAGTACCCCAAGGTAGCGTGCTAGGTCCAGTTTTATATCTACTATATACCAGTGACCTTCCTGTACCAGAAAATAACACCATTGCAACATTTGCGGATGACACAGCTATCCTAGCAGTTGGGGAAAATAATGCAGAGTCAACTCGTAAATTGCAAATATACTTAACCCAAATAGAAAATTGGACAAATAATTGGCGAATACAATTAAACGAATCCAAATCAGCTCACGTTGACTTTACAAATAAGAGGCTTGAATATATTCCGATTACAATCAAACAGAAAATAGTACCTTACGCAAACACTGCTAAATACCTAGGCATGACGCTAGACGCTAAACTAAGATGGAAAGTGCATGTCAAAAAGAAACGAGAAGAAGCAGAAATAAAATTTAGGAAGTTATATTGGTTGGTAGGAAGAAATTCTTCACTTTCAATAAACAACAAGCTTTTATTATACAAGCAAATTTTGAAACCTATATGGACATATGGTATACAACTTTGGGGTTGTACCAAACAGAGCAACATTAGCATTATTCAACGTTTTCAGAATAAAGTCTTAAGGAGCATTACTAATGCACCATGGTACATTAGAAATACTGACCTCCATAAGGACTTAAACGTTGAGTTGGTAACTCATGAAATTAGAAAAAATGCAAGGAGACATAGAGACAGGCTCGAAAATCACGTTAATCTAGAAGCAGCTAGACTCCTAGAGGAAACTGATATAACACGAAGACTTCAAAGGACTAAACCATTTGAGTTAATGTAAATATAATCATCTATGAGCAATGTTGTATGAGCAACTAACCCGGAAGAAGATATGAAATCTCAATAAGAAGATTTCATTTAATACTTATATACATTTATATATTAGCAATTTAAGTTAGAATTAAATTACTTATTAGTCCAGGAGACTAGATTGTATTTTCATAAAGTGTTAAATAAATGCTTTGTTAAAAAAAAAAAAAAAAAAATTCGGCTGAAACTTTGCAGGGACATTAATTTTGACATCCTGGATATATATTTCTTACTCAGAGTGGCGACAAAAAATCATTTTGGAAGTTATGGTCTCCCAAAGTTTAGCAAAATTACCCAAAGATTTTTTGAGATTCTTCCAGTTATATGGAAAAATCTCAAAAAGTTTGTATGCTATGACCCTAAATGGTTAATGCAATTCGATAGATAATTCATTTATGAATCGAATGAGATGAAAATCATAATTCTAGAGTCATTTTTGGCGAAATGCGAGCCAAAAAACGGCGACAACTGCCAAAATGCAGAGCTTCAATGACGATTTTTACAGTCTAACAGCCGTAAAAACGAGATTTCTTTGAAAAAAAATCTATTCGGCTGAAACTTTGCAGGGACATTAATTTTGACATCCTGGATATATATTTCTTACTCAGAGTGGCGACAAAAAATTATTTTGGAAGTTATGGCCTCCCAAAGTTTAGCAAAATTACCCAAAGATTTTTTGAGATTCTTCCAGTTATATGGAAAAATCTAAAAAGTTTGTATGCTATGACCCTAAATGCTTAATGCAATTCGATAGATAATTCATTTATTAATCGAATGAGATGAAAATCATAATTCTAGAGTCATTTTTGGCGAAATGCGAGCCAAAAAACGGCGACAACTGCCAAAATGCAGAGCTTCAATGACGATTTTTACAGTCTAACAGCCGTAAAAACGAGATTTCTTTGAAAAAAAATCTATTCGGCTGAAACTTTGCAGGGACATTAATTTTGACATCCTGGATATATATTTCTTACTCAGAGTGGCGACAAAAAATCATTTTGGAAGTTATGGCCTCCCAAAGTTTAGCAAAATTACCCAAAGATTTTTTGAGATTCTTCCAGTTATATGGAAAAATCTCAAAAAGTTTGTATGCTATGACCCTAAATGCTTAATGCAATTCGATAGATAATTCATTTATTAATCGAATGAGATGAAAATCATAATTCTAGAGTCATTTTTGGCGAAATGCGAGCCAAAAAACGGCGACAACTGCCAAAATGCAGAGCTTCAATGACGATTTTTACAGTCTAACAGCCGTAAAAACGAGATTTCTTTGAAAAAAAATCTATTCGGCTGAAACTTTGCAGGGACATTAATTTTGACATCCTGGATATATATTTCTTACTCAGAGTGGCGACAAAAAATCATTTTGGAAGTTATGGCCTCCCAAAGTTTAGCAAAATTACCCAAAGATTTTTTGAGATTCTTCCAGTTATATGGAAAAATCTCAAAAAGTTTGTATGCTATGACCCTAAATGCTTAATGCAATTCGATAGATAATTCATTTATGAATCGAATGAGATGAAAATCATAATTCTAGAGTCATTTTTGGCGAAATGCGAGCCAAAAAACGGCGACAACTGCCAAAATGCAGAGCTTCAATGACGATTTTTACAGTCTAACAGCCGTAAAAATGAGATTTCTTTGAAAAAAAATCTATTCGGCTGAAACTTTGCAGGAACATTAATTTTGACATCCTGGATATATATTTCTTACTCAGAGTGGCGACAAAAAATTATTTTGGAAGTTATGGCCTCCCAAAGTTTAGCAAAATTACCCAAAGATTTTTTGAGATTCTTCCAGTTATATGGAAAAATCTCAAAAAGTTTGTATGCTATGACCCTAAATGCTTAATGCAATTCGATAGATAATTCATTTATGAATCGAATGAGATGAAAATCATAATTCTAGAGTCATTTTTGGCGAAATGCGAGCCAAAAAACGGCGACAACTGCCAAAATGCAGAGCTTCAATGACGATTTTTACAGTCTAACAGCCGTAAAAACGAGATTTCTTTGAAAAAAAATCTATTCGGCTGAAACTTTGCAGGGACATTAATTTTGACATCCTGGATATATATTTCTTACTCAGAGTGGCGACAAAAAATCATTTTGGAAGTTATGGTCTCCCAAAGTTTAGCAAAATTACCCAAAGATTTTTTGAGATTCTTCCAGTTATATGGAAAAATCTCAAAAAGTTTGTATGCTATGACCCTAAATGGTTAATGCAATTCGATAGATAATTCATTTATGAATCGAATGAGATGAAAATCATAATTCTAGAGTCATTTTTGGCGAAATGCGAGCCAAAAAACGGCGACAACTGCCAAAATGCAGAGCTTCAATGACGATTTTTACAGTCTAACAGCCGTAAAAACGAGATTTCTTTGAAAAAAAATCTATTCGGCTGAAACTTTGCAGGGACATTAATTTTGACATCCTGGATATATATTTCTTACTCAGAGTGGCGACAAAAAATCATTTTGGAAGTTATGGCCTCCCAAAGTTTAGCAAAATTACCCAAAGATTTTTTGAGATTCTTCCAGTTATATGGAAAAATCTCAAAAAGTTTGTATGCTATGACCCTAAATGCTTAATGCAATTCGATAGATAATTCATTTATTAATCGAATGAGATGAAAATCATAATTCTAGAGTCATTTTTGGCGAAATGCGAGCCAAAAAACGGCGACAACTGCCAAAATGCAGAGCTTCAATGACGATTTTTACAGTCTAACAGCCGTAAAAACGAGATTTCTTTGAAAAAAAATCTATTCGGCTGAAACTTTGCAGGGACATTAATTTTGACATCCTGGATATATATTTCTTACTCAGAGTGGCGACAAAAAATCATTTTGGAAGTTATGGTCTCCCAAAGTTTAGCAAAATTACCCAAAGATTTTTTGAGATTCTTCCAGTTATATGGAAAAATCTCAAAAAGTTTGTATGCTATGACCCTAAATGGTTAATGCAATTCGATAGATAATTCATTTATGAATCGAATGAGATGAAAATCATAATTCTAGAGTCATTTTTGGCGAAATGCGAGCCAAAAAACGGCGACAACTGCCAAAATGCAGAGCTTCAATGACGATTTTTACAGTCTAACAGCCGTAAAAACGAGATTTCTTTGAAAAAAAATCTATTCGGCTGAAACTTTGCAGGGACATTAATTTTGACATCCTGGATATATATTTCTTACTCAGAGTGGCGACAAAAAATCATTTTGGAAGTTATGGCCTCCCAAAGTTTAGCAAAATTACCCAAAGATTTTTTGAGATTCTTCCAGTTATATGGAAAAATCTCAAAAAGTTTGTATGCTATGACCCTAAATGCTTAATGCAATTCGATAGATAATTCATTTATTAATCGAATGAGATGAAAATCATAATTCTAGAGTCATTTTTGGCGAAATGCGAGCCAAAAAACGGCGACAACTGCCAAAATGCAGAGCTTCAATGACGATTTTTACAGTCTAACAGCCGTAAAAACGAGATTTCTTTGAAAAAAAATCTATTCGGCTGAAACTTTGCAGGGACATTAATTTTGACATCCTGGATATATATTTCTTACTCAGAGTGGCGACAAAAAATCATTTTGGAAGTTATGGCCTCCCAAAGTTTAGCAAAATTACCCAAAGATTTTTTGAGATTCTTCCAGTTATATGGAAAAATCTCAAAAAGTTTGTATGCTATGACCCTAAATGCTTAATGCAATTCGATAGATAATTCATTTATTAATCGAATGAGATGAAAATCATAATTCTAGAGTCATTTTTGGCGAAATGCGAGCCAAAAAACGGCGACAACTGCCAAAATGCAGAGCTTCAATGACGATTTTTACAGTCTAACAGCCGTAAAAACGAGATTTCTTTGAAAAAAAATCTATTCGGCTGAAACTTTGCAGGGACATTAATTTTGACATCCTGGATATATATTTCTTACTCAGAGTGGCGACAAAAAATCATTTTGGAAGTTATGGCCTCCCAAAGTTTAGCAAAATTACCCAAAGATTTTTTGAGATTCTTCCAGTTATATGGAAAAATCTCAAAAAGTTTGTATGCTATGACCCTAAATGCTTAATGCAATTCGATAGATAATTCATTTATGAATCGAATGAGATGAAAATCATAATTCTAGAGTCATTTTTGGCGAAATGCGAGCCAAAAAACGGCGACAACTGCCAAAATGCAGAGCTTCAATGACGATTTTTACAGTCTAACAGCCGTAAAAATGAGATTTCTTTGAAAAAAAATCTATTCGGCTGAAACTTTGCAGGAACATTAATTTTGACATCCTGGATATATATTTCTTACTCAGAGTGGCGACAAAAAATTATTTTGGAAGTTATGGCCTCCCAAAGTTTAGCAAAATTACCCAAAGATTTTTTGAGATTCTTCCAGTTATATGGAAAAATCTCAAAAAGTTTGTATGCTATGACCCTAAATGCTTAATGCAATTCGATAGATAATTCATTTATGAATCGAATGAGATGAAAATCATAATTCTAGAGTCATTTTTGGCGAAATGCGAGCCAAAAAACGGCGACAACTGCCAAAATGCAGAGCTTCAATGACGATTTTTACAGTCTAACAGCCGTAAAAACGAGATTTCTTTGAAAAAAAATCTATTCGGCTGAAACTTTGCAGGGACATTAATTTTGACATCCTGGATATATATTTCTTACTCAGAGTGGCGACAAAAAATCATTTTGGAAGTTATGGTCTCCCAAAGTTTAGCAAAATTACCCAAAGATTTTTTGAGATTCTTCCAGTTATATGGAAAAATCTCAAAAAGTTTGTATGCTATGACCCTAAATGGTTAATGCAATTCGATAGATAATTCATTTATGAATCGAATGAGATGAAAATCATAATTCTAGAGTCATTTTTGGCGAAATGCGAGCCAAAAAACGGCGACAACTGCCAAAATGCAGAGCTTCAATGACGATTTTTACAGTCTAACAGCCGTAAAAACGAGATTTCTTTGAAAAAAAATCTATTCGGCTGAAACTTTGCAGGGACATTAATTTTGACATCCTGGATATATATTTCTTACTCAGAGTGGCGACAAAAAATCATTTTGGAAGT
Source organism: Ptychoptera contaminata (assembly GCA_963942525.1). Taxonomy (NCBI): domain Eukaryota; kingdom Metazoa; phylum Arthropoda; class Insecta; order Diptera; family Ptychopteridae; genus Ptychoptera; species Ptychoptera contaminata. The sequence continues at coordinate 5,416,969 of OZ012640.1, read as the reverse complement.
TATGGCCTCCCAAAGTTTAGCAAAATTACCCAAAGATTTTTTGAGATTCTTCCAGTTATATGGAAAAATCTCAAAAAGTTTGTATGCTATGACCCTAAATGCTTAATGCAATTCGATAGATAATTCATTTATTAATCGAATGAGATGAAAATCATAATTCTAGAGTCATTTTTGGCGAAATGCGAGCCAAAAAACGGCGACAACTGCCAAAATGCAGAGCTTCAATGACGATTTTTACAGTCTAACAGCCGTAAAAACGAGATTTCTTTGAAAAAAAATCTATTCGGCTGAAACTTTGCAGGGACATTAATTTTGACATCCTGGATATATATTTCTTACTCAGAGTGGCGACAAAAAATCATTTTGGAAGTTATGGCCTCCCAAAGTTTAGCAAAATTACCCAAAGATTTTTTGAGATTCTTCCAGTTATATGGAAAAATCTCAAAAAGTTTGTATGCTATGACCCTAAATGCTTAATGCAATTCGATAGATAATTCATTTATTAATCGAATGAGATGAAAATCATAATTCTAGAGTCATTTTTGGCGAAATGCGAGCCAAAAAACGGCGACAACTGCCAAAATGCAGAGCTTCAATGACGATTTTTACAGTCTAACAGCCGTAAAAACGAGATTTCTTTGAAAAAAAATCTATTCGGCTGAAACTTTGCAGGGACATTAATTTTGACATCCTGGATATATATTTCTTACTCAGAGTGGCGACAAAAAATCATTTTGGAAGTTATGGCCTCCCAAAGTTTAGCAAAATTACCCAAAGATTTTTTGAGATTCTTCCAGTTATATGGAAAAATCTCAAAAAGTTTGTATGCTATGACCCTAAATGCTTAATGCAATTCGATAGATAATTCATTTATGAATCGAATGAGATGAAAATCATAATTCTAGAGTCATTTTTGGCGAAATGCGAGCCAAAAAACGGCGACAACTGCCAAAATGCAGAGCTTCAATGACGATTTTTACAGTCTAACAGCCGTAAAAATGAGATTTCTTTGAAAAAAAATCTATTCGGCTGAAACTTTGCAGGAACATTAATTTTGACATCCTGGATATATATTTCTTACTCAGAGTGGCGACAAAAAATTATTTTGGAAGTTATGGCCTCCCAAAGTTTAGCAAAATTACCCAAAGATTTTTTGAGATTCTTCCAGTTATATGGAAAAATCTCAAAAAGTTTGTATGCTATGACCCTAAATGGTTAATGCAATTCGATAGATAATTCATTTATGAATCGAATGAGATGAAAATCATAATTCTAGAGTCATTTTTGGCGAAATGCGAGCCAAAAAACGGCGACAACTGCCAAAATGCAGAGCTTCAATGACGATTTTTACAGTCTAACAGCCGTAAAAACGAGATTTCTTTGAAAAAAAATCTATTCGGCTGAAACTTTGCAGGGACATTAATTTTGACATCCTGGATATATATTTCTTACTCAGAGTGGCGACAAAAAATCATTTTGGAAGTTATGGTCTCCCAAAGTTTAGCAAAATTACCCAAAGATTTTTTGAGATTCTTCCAGTTATATGGAAAAATCTCAAAAAGTTTGTATGCTAAGACCCTAAATGGTTAATGCAATTCGATAGATAATTCATTTATGAATCGAATGAGATGAAAATCATAATTCTAGAGTCATTTTTGGCGAAATGCGAGCCAAAAAACGGCGACAACTGCCAAAATGCAGAGCTTCAATGACGATTTTTACAGTCTAACAGCCGTAAAAACGAGATTTCTTTGAAAAAAAATCTATTCGGCTGAAACTTTGCAGGGACATTAATTTTGACATCCTGGATATATATTTCTTACTCAGAGTGGCGACAAAAAATCATTTTGGAAGTTATGGCCTCCCAAAGTTTAGCAAAATTACCCAAAGATTTTTTGAGATTCTTCCAGTTATATGGAAAAATCTCAAAAAGTTTGTATGCTATGACCCTAAATGCTTAATGCAATTCGATAGATAATTCATTTATTAATCGAATGAGATGAAAATCATAATTCTAGAGTCATTTTTGGCGAAATGCGAGCCAAAAAACGGCGACAACTGCCAAAATGCAGAGCTTCAATGACGATTTTTACAGTCTAACAGCCGTAAAAACGAGATTTCTTTGAAAAAAAATCTATTCGGCTGAAACTTTGCAGGGACATTAATTTTGACATCCTGGATATATATTTCTTACTCAGAGTGGCGACAAAAAATCATTTTGGAAGTTATGGTCTCCCAAAGTTTAGCAAAATTACCCAAAGATTTTTTGAGATTCTTCCAGTTATATGGAAAAATCTCAAAAAGTTTGTATGCTATGACCCTAAATGGTTAATGCAATTCGATAGATAATTCATTTATGAATCGAATGAGATGAAAATCATAATTCTAGAGTCATTTTTGGCGAAATGCGAGCCAAAAAACGGCGACAACTGCCAAAATGCAGAGCTTCAATGACGATTTTTACAGTCTAACAGCCGTAAAAACGAGATTTCTTTGAAAAAAAATCTATTCGGCTGAAACTTTGCAGGGACATTAATTTTGACATCCTGGATATATATTTCTTACTCAGAGTGGCGACAAAAAATCATTTTGGAAGTTATGGCCTCCCAAAGTTTAGCAAAATTACCCAAAGATTTTTTGAGATTCTTCCAGTTATATGGAAAAATCTCAAAAAGTTTGTATGCTATGACCCTAAATGCTTAATGCAATTCGATAGATAATTCATTTATGAATCGAATGAGATGAAAATCATAATTCTAGAGTCATTTTTGGCGAAATGCGAGCCAAAAAACGGCGACAACTGCCAAAATGCAGAGCTTCAATGACGATTTTTACAGTCTAACAGCCGTAAAAACGAGATTTCTTTGAAAAAAAATCTATTCGGCTGAAACTTTGCAGGGACATTAATTTTGACATCCTGGATATATATTTCTTACTCAGAGTGGCGACAAAAAATCATTTTGGAAGTTATGGCCTCCCAAAGTTTAGCAAAATTACCCAAAGATTTTTTGAGATTCTTCCAGTTATATGGAAAAATCTCAAAAAGTTTGTATGCTATGACCCTAAATGCTTAATGCAATTCGATAGATAATTCATTTATTAATCGAATGAGATGAAAATCATAATTCTAGAGTCATTTTTGGCGAAATGCGAGCCAAAAAACGGCGACAACTGCCAAAATGCAGAGCTTCAATGACGATTTTTACAGTCTAACAGCCGTAAAAACGAGATTTCTTTGAAAAAAAATCTATTCGGCTGAAACTTTGCAGGGACATTAATTTTGACATCCTGGATATATATTTCTTACTCAGAGTGGCGACAAAAAATCATTTTGGAAGTTATGGCCTCCCAAAGTTTAGCAAAATTACCCAAAGATTTTTTGAGATTCTTCCAGTTATATGGAAAAATCTCAAAAAGTTTGTATGCTATGACCCTAAATGCTTAATGCAATTCGATAGATAATTCATTTATGAATCGAATGAGATGAAAATCATAATTCTAGAGTCATTTTTGGCGAAATGCGAGCCAAAAAACGGCGACAACTGCCAAAATGCAGAGCTTCAATGACGATTTTTACAGTCTAACAGCCGTAAAAACGAGATTTCTTTGAAAAAAAATCTATTCAGCTGAAACTTTGCAGGGACATTAATTTTGACATCCTGGATATATATTTCTTACTCAGAGTGGCGACAAAAAATTATTTTGGAAGTTATGGCCTCCCAAAGTTTAGCAAAATTACCCAAAGATTTTTTGAGATTCTTCCAGTTATATGGAAAAATCTCAAAAAGTTTGTATGCTATGACCCTAAATGCTTAATGCAATTCGATAGATAATTCATTTATGAATCGAATGAGATGAAAATCATAATTCTAGAGTCATTTTTGGCGAAATGCGAGCCAAAAAACGGCGACAACTGCCAAAATACGAGCTTCAATGACGATTTTTACAGTCTAACAGCCGTAAAAATGAGATTTCTTTGAAAAAAAATCTATTCGGCTGAAACTTTGCAAGGACATTAATTTTGACATCCTGAATATATATTTCTTACTCAGAGTGGCGACAAAAAATTATTTTGGAAGTTATGGCCTCCCAAAGTTTAGCAAAATTACCCAAAGATTTTTTGAGATTCTTCCAGTTATATGGAAAAATCTCAAAAAGTTTGTATGCTATGATCCTAAATGCTTAATGCAATTCGATAGATAATTCATTTATGAATCGAATGAGATGAAAATCATAATTCTAGAGTCATTTTTGGCGAAATGCGAGCCAAAAAACGGCGACAACTGCCAAAATGCAGAGCTTCAATGACGATTTTTACAGTCTAACAGCCGTAAAAACGAGATTTCTTTGAAAAAAAATCTATTCGGCTGAAACTTTGCAGGGACATTAATTTTGACATCCTGGATATATATTTCTTACTCAGAGTGGCGACAAAAAATTATTTTGGAAGTTATGGCCTCCCAAAGTTTAGCAAAATTACCCAAAGATTTTTTGAGATTCTTCCAGTTATATGGAAAAATCTAAAAAGTTTGTATGCTATGACCCTAAATGCTTAATGCAATTCGATAGATAATTCATTTATTAATCGAATGAGATGAAAATCATAATTCTAGAGTCATTTTTGGCGAAATGCGAGCCAAAAAACGGCGACAACTGCCAAAATGCAGAGCTTCAATGACGATTTTTACAGTCTAACAGCCGTAAAAACGAGATTTCTTTGAAAAAAAATCTATTCGGCTGAAACTTTGCAGGGACATTAATTTTGACATCCTGGATATATATTTCTTACTCAGAGTGGCGACAAAAAATCATTTTGGAAGTTATGGCCTCCCAAAGTTTAGCAAAATTACCCAAAGATTTTTTGAGATTATTCCAGTTATATGGAAAAATCTCAAAAAGTTTGTATGCTATGACCCTAAATGCTTAATGCAATTCGATAGATAATTCATTTATTAATCGAATGAGATGAAAATCATAATTCTAGAGTCATTTTTGGCGAAATGCGAGCCAAAAAACGGCGACAACTGCCAAAATGCAGAGCTTCAATGACGATTTTTACAGTCTAACAGCCGTAAAAACGAGATTTCTTTGAAAAAAAATCTATTCGGCTGAAACTTTGCAGGGACATTAATTTTGACATCCTGGATATATATTTCTTACTCAGAGTGGCGACAAAAAATCATTTTGGAAGTTATGGCCTCCCAAAGTTTAGCAAAATTACCCAAAGATTTTTTGAGATTCTTCCAGTTATATGGAAAAATCTCAAAAAGTTTGTATGCTATGACCCTAAATGCTTAATGCAATTCGATAGATAATTCATTTATGAATCGAATGAGATGAAAATCATAATTCTAGAGTCATTTTTGGCGAAATGCGAGCCAAAAAACGGCGACAACTGCCAAAATGCAGAGCTTCAATGACGATTTTTACAGTCTAACAGCCGTAAAAATGAGATTTCTTTGAAAAAAAATCTATTCGGCTGAAACTTTGCAGGAACATTAATTTTGACATCCTGGATATATATTTCTTACTCAGAGTGGCGACAAAAAATTATTTTGGAAGTTATGGCCTCCCAAAGTTTAGCAAAATTACCCAAAGATTTTTTGAGATTCTTCCAGTTATATGGAAAAATCTCAAAAAGTTTGTATGCTATGACCCTAAATGCTTAATGCAATTCGATAGATAATTCATTTATGAATCGAATGAGATGAAAATCATAATTCTAGAGTCATTTTTGGCGAAATGCGAGCCAAAAAACGGCGACAACTGCCAAAATGCAGAGCTTCAATGACGATTTTTACAGTCTAACAGCCGTAGAAACGAGATTTCTTTGAAAAAAAATCTATTCGGCTGAAACTTTGCAGGGACATTAATTTTGACATCCTGGATATATATTTCTTACTCAGAGTGGCGACAAAAAATCATTTTGGAAGTTATGGTCTCCCAAAGTTTAGCAAAATTACCCAAAGATTTTTTGAGATTCTTCCAGTTATATGGAAAAATCTCAAAAAGTTTGTATGCTATGACCCTAAATGGTTAATGCAATTCGATAGATAATTCATTTATGAATCGAATGAGATGAAAATCATAATTCTAGAGTCATTTTTGGCGAAATGCGAGCCAAAAAACGGCGACAACTGCCAAAATGCAGAGCTTCAATGACGATTTTTACAGTCTAACAGCCGTAAAAACGAGATTTCTTTGAAAAAAAATCTATTCGGCTGAAACTTTGCAGGGACATTAATTTTGACATCCTGGATATATATTTCTTACTCAGAGTGGCGACAAAAAATCATTTTGGAAGTTATGGCCTCCCAAAGTTTAGCAAAATTACCCAAAGATTTTTTGAGATTATTCCAGTTATATGGAAAAATCTCAAAAAGTTTGTATGCTATGACCCTAAATGCTTAATGCAATTCGATAGATAATTCATTTATTAATCGAATGAGATGAAAATCATAATTCTAGAGTCATTTTTGGCGAAATGCGAGCCAAAAAACGGCGACAACTGCCAAAATGCAGAGCTTCAATGACGATTTTTACAGTCTAACAGCCGTAAAAACGAGATTTCTTTGAAAAAAAATCTATTCGGCTGAAACTTTGCAGGGACATTAATTTTGACATCCTGGATATATATTTCTTACTCAGAGTGGCGACAAAAAATCATTTTGGAAGTTATGGCCTCCCAAAGTTTAGCAAAATTACCCAAAGATTTTTTGAGATTCTTCCAGTTATATGGAAAAATCTCAAAAAGTTTGTATGCTATGACCCTAAATGCTTAATGCAATTCGATAGATAATTCATTTATGAATCGAATGAGATGAAAATCATAATTCTAGAGTCATTTTTGGCGAAATGCGAGCCAAAAAACGGCGACAACTGCCAAAATGCAGAGCTTCAATGACGATTTTTACAGTCTAACAGCCGTAAAAATGAGATTTCTTTGAAAAAAAATCTATTCGGCTGAAACTTTGCAGGAACATTAATTTTGACATCCTGGATATATATTTCTTACTCAGAGTGGCGACAAAAAATTATTTTGGAAGTTATGGCCTCCCAAAGTTTAGCAAAATTACCCAAAGATTTTTTGAGATTCTTCCAGTTATATGGAAAAATCTCAAAAAGTTTGTATGCTATGACCCTAAATGCTTAATGCAATTCGATAGATAATTCATTTATGAATCGAATGAGATGAAAATCATAATTCTAGAGTCATTTTTGGCGAAATGCGAGCCAAAAAACGGCGACAACTGCCAAAATGCAGAGCTTCAATGACGATTTTTACAGTCTAACAGCCGTAAAAACGAGATTTCTTTGAAAAAAAATCTATTCGGCTGAAACTTTGCAGGGACATTAATTTTGACATCCTGGATATATATTTCTTACTCAGAGTGGCGACAAAAAATCATTTTGGAAGTTATGGTCTCCCAAAGTTTAGCAAAATTACCCAAAGATTTTTTGAGATTCTTCCAGTTATATGGAAAAATCTCAAAAAGTTTGTATGCTATGACCCTAAATGGTTAATGCAATTCGATAGATAATTCATTTATGAATCGAATGAGATGAAAATCATAATTCTAGAGTCATTTTTGGCGAAATGCGAGCCAAAAAACGGCGACAACTGCCAAAATGCAGAGCTTCAATGACGATTTTTACAGTCTAACAGCCGTAAAAACGAGATTTCTTTGAAAAAAAATCTATTCGGCTGAAACTTTGCAGGGACATTAATTTTGACATCCTGGATATATATTTCTTACTCAGAGTGGCGACAAAAAATCATTTTGGAAGTTATGGCCTCCCAAAGTTTAGCAAAATTACCCAAAGATTTTTTGAGATTCTTCCAGTTATATGGAAAAATCTCAAAAAGTTTGTATGCTATGACCCTAAATGCTTAATGCAATTCGATAGATAATTCATTTATTAATCGAATGAGATGAAAATCATAATTCTAGAGTCATTTTTGGCGAAATGCGAGCCAAAAAACGGCGACAACTGCCAAAATGCAGAGCTTCAATGACGATTTTTACAGTCTAACAGCCGTAAAAACGAGATTTCTTTGAAAAAAAATCTATTCGGCTGAAACTTTGCAGGGACATTAATTTTGACATCCTGGATATATATTTCTTACTCAGAGTGGCGACAAAAAATCATTTTGGAAGTTATGGTCTCCCAAAGTTTAGCAAAATTACCCAAAGATTTTTTGAGATTCTTCCAGTTATATGGAAAAATCTCAAAAAGTTTGTATGCTATGACCCTAAATGGTTAATGCAATTCGATAGATAATTCATTTATGAATCGAATGAGATGAAAATCATAATTCTAGAGTCATTTTTGGCGAAATGCGAGCCAAAAAACGGCGACAACTGCCAAAATGCAGAGCTTCAATGACGATTTTTACAGTCTAACAGCCGTAAAAACGAGATTTCTTTGAAAAAAAATCTATTCGGCTGAAACTTTGCAGGGACATTAATTTTGACATCCTGGATATATATTTCTTACTCAGAGTGGCGACAAAAAATCATTTTGGAAGTTATGGCCTCCCAAAGTTTAGCAAAATTACCCAAAGATTTTTTGAGATTCTTCCAGTTATATGGAAAAATCTCAAAAAGTTTGTATGCTATGACCCTAAATGCTTAATGCAATTCGATAGATAATTCATTTATGAATCGAATGAGATGAAAATCATAATTCTAGAGTCATTTTTGGCGAAATGCGAGCCAAAAAACGGCGACAACTGCCAAAATGCAGAGCTTCAATGACGATTTTTACAGTCTAACAGCCGTAAAAACGAGATTTCTTTGAAAAAAAATCTATTCAGCTGAAACTTTGCAGGGACATTAATTTTGACATCCTGGATATATATTTCTTACTCAGAGTGGCGACAAAAAATTATTTTGGAAGTTATGGCCTCCCAAAGTTTAGCAAAATTACCCAAAGATTTTTTGAGATTCTTCCAGTTATATGGAAAAATCTCAAAAAGTTTGTATGCTATGACCCTAAATGCTTAATGCAATTCGATAGATAATTCATTTATGAATCGAATGAGATGAAAATCATAATTCTAGAGTCATTTTTGGCGAAATGCGAGCCAAAAAACGGCGACAACTGCCAAAATACGAGCTTCAATGACGATTTTTACAGTCTAACAGCCGTAAAAATGAGATTTCTTTGAAAAAAAATCTATTCGGCTGAAACTTTGCAGGGACATTAATTTTGACATCCTGGATATATATTTCTTACTCAGAGTGGCGACAAAAAATCATTTTGGAAGTTATGGTCTCCCAAAGTTTAGCAAAATTACCCAAAGATTTTTTGAGATTCTTCCAGTTATATGGAAAAATCTCAAAAAGTTTGTATGCTATGATCCTAAATGCTTAATGCAATTCGATAGATAATTCATTTATGAATCGAATGAGATGAAAATCATAATTCTAGAGTCATTTTTGGCGAAATGCGAGCCAAAAAACGGCGACAACTGCCAAAATGCAGAGCTTCAATGACGATTTTTACAGTCTAACAGCCGTAAAAACGAGATTTCTTTGAAAAAAAATCTATTCGGCTGAAACTTTGCAGGGACATTAATTTTGACATCCTGGATATATATTTCTTACTCAGAGTGGCGACAAAAAATCATTTTGGAAGTTATGGTCTCCCAAAGTTTAGCAAAATTACCCAAAGATTTTTTGAGATTCTTCCAGTTATATGGAAAAATCTCAAAAAGTTTGTATGCTATGACCCTAAATGGTTAATGCAATTCGATAGATAATTCATTTATGAATCGAATGAGATGAAAATCATAATTCTAGAGTCATTTTTGGCGAAATGCGAGCCAAAAAACGGCGACAACTGCCAAAATGCAGAGCTTCAATGACGATTTTTACAGTCTAACAGCCGTAAAAACGAGATTTCTTTGAAAAAAAATCTATTCGGCTGAAACTTTGCAGGGACATTAATTTTGACATCCTGGATATATATTTCTTACTCAGAGTGGCGACAAAAAATCATTTTGGAAGTTATGGCCTCCCAAAGTTTAGCAAAATTACCCAAAGATTTTTTGAGATTCTTCCAGTTATATGGAAAAATCTCAAAAAGTTTGTATGCTATGACCCTAAATGCTTAATGCAATTCGATAGATAATTCATTTATGAATCGAATGAGATGAAAATCATAATTCTAGAGTCATTTTTGGCGAAATGCGAGCCAAAAAACGGCGACAACTGCCAAAATGCAGAGCTTCAATGACGATTTTTACAGTCTAACAGCCGTAAAAACGAGATTTCTTTGAAAAAAAATCTATTCAGCTGAAACTTTGCAGGGACATTAATTTTGACATCCTGGATATATATTTCTTACTCAGAGTGGCGACAAAAAATTATTTTGGAAGTTATGGCCTCCCAAAGTTTAGCAAAATTACCCAAAGATTTTTTGAGATTCTTCCAGTTATATGGAAAAATCTCAAAAAGTTTGTATGCTATGACCCTAAATGCTTAATGCAATTCGATAGATAATTCATTTATGAATCGAATGAGATGAAAATCATAATTCTAGAGTCATTTTTGGCGAAATGCGAGCCAAAAAACGGCGACAACTGCCAAAATACGAGCTTCAATGACGATTTTTACAGTCTAACAGCCGTAAAAATGAGATTTCTTTGAAAAAAAATCTATTCGGCTGAAACTTTGCAAGGACATTAATTTTGACATCCTGAATATATATTTCTTACTCAGAGTGGCGACAAAAAATTATTTTGGAAGTTATGGCCTCCCAAAGTTTAGCAAAATTACCCAAAGATTTTTTGAGATTCTTCCAGTTATATGGAAAAATCTCAAAAAGTTTGTATGCTATGATCCTAAATGCTTAATGCAATTCGATAGATAATTCATTTATGAATCGAATGAGATGAAAATCATAATTCTAGAGTCATTTTTGGCGAAATGCGAGCCAAAAAACGGCGACAACTGCCAAAATGCAGAGCTTCAATGACGATTTTTACAGTCTAACAGCCGTAAAAACGAGATTTCTTTGAAAAAAAATCTATTCGGCTGAAACTTTGCAGGGACATTAATTTTGACATCCTGGATATATATTTCTTACTCAGAGTGGCGACAAAAAATCATTTTGGAAGTTATGGTCTCCCAAAGTTTAGCAAAATTACCCAAAGATTTTTTGAGATTCTTCCAGTTATATGGAAAAATCTCAAAAAGTTTGTATGCTATGACCCTAAATGGTTAATGCAATTCGATAGATAATTCATTTATGAATCGAATGAGATGAAAATCATAATTGTAGAGTCATTTTTGGCGAAATGCGAGCCAAAAAACGGCGACAACTGCCAAAATGCAGAGCTTCAATGACGATTTTTACAGTCTAACAGCCGTAAAAACGAGATTTCTTTGAAAAAAAATCTATTCGGCTGAAACTTTGCAGGGACATTATTTTGACATCCTGGATATATATTTCTTACTCAGAGTGGCGACAAAAAATCATTTTGGAAGTTATGGCCTCCCAAAGTTTAGCAAAATTACCCAAAGATTTTTTGAGATTCTTCCAGTTATATGGAAAAATCTCAAAAAGTTTGTATGCTATGACCCTAAATGCTTAATGCAATTCGATAGATAATTCATTTATGAATCGAATGAGATGAAAATCATAATTCTAGAGTCATTTTTGGCGAAATGCGAGCCAAAAAACGGCGACAACTGCCAAAATACGAGCTTCAATGACGATTTTTACAGTCTAACAGCCGTAAAAATGAGATTTCTTTGAAAAAAAATCTATTCGGCTGAAACTTTGCAAGGACATTAATTTTGACATCCTGAATATATATTTCTTACTCAGAGTGGCGACAAAAAATTATTTTGGAAGTTATGGCCTCCCAAAGTTTAGCAAAATTACCCAAAGATTTTTTGAGATTCTTCCAGTTATATGGAAAAATCTCTAAAAGTTTGTATGCTATGATCCTAAATGCTTAATGCAATTCGATAGATAATTCATTTATGAATCGAATGAGATGAAAATCATAATTCTAGAGTCATTTTTGGCGAAATGCGAGCCAAAAAACGGCGACAACTGCCAAAATGCAGAGCTTCAATGACGAATTTTACAGTCTAACAGCCGTAAAAATGAGATTTCTTTGAAAAAAAATCTATTCGGCTGAAACTTTGCAGGGACATTAATTTTGACATCCTGGATATATATTTCTTACTCAGAGTGGCGACAAAAAATTATTTTGGAAGTTATGGCCTCCCAAAGTTTAGCAAAATTACCCAAAGATTTTTTGAGATTCTTCCAGTTATATGGAAAAATCTCAAAAAGTTTGTATGCTATGACCCTAAATGGTTAATGCAATTCGACAGATAATTCATTTATGAATCGAATGAGATGAAAATCATAATTGTAGAGTCATTTTTGGCGAAATGCGAGCCAAAAAACGGCGACAACTGCCAAAATGCAGAGCTTCAATGACGATTTTTACAGTCTAACAGCCGTAAAAACGAGATTTCTTTGAAAAAAAATCTATTCGGCTGAAACTTTGCAGGGACATTAATTTTGACATCCTGGATATATATTTCTTACTCAGAGTGGCGACAAAAAATCATTTTGGAAGTTATGGCCTCCCAAAGTTTAGCAAAATTACCCAAAGATTTTTTGAGATTCTTCCAGTTATATGGAAAAATCTCAAAAAGTTTGTATGCTATGACCCTAAATGCTTAATGCAATTCGATAGATAATTCATTTATTAATCGAATGAGATGAAAATCATAATTCTAGAGTCATTTTTGGCGAAATGCGAGCCAAAAAACGGCGACAACTGCCAAAATGCAGAGCTTCAATGACGATTTTTACAGTCTAACAGCCGTAAAAACGAGATTTCTTTGAAAAAAAATCTATTCGGCTGAAACTTTGCAGGGACATTAATTTTGACATCCTGGATATATATTTCTTACTCAGAGTGGCGACAAAAAATCATTTTGGAAGTTATGGTCTCCCAAAGTTTAGCAAAATTACCCAAAGATTTTTTGAGATTCTTCCAGTTATATGGAAAAATCTCAAAAAGTTTGTATGCTATGATCCTAAATGCTTAATGCAATTCGATAGATAATTCATTTATGAATCGAATGAGATGAAAATCATAATTCTAGAGTCATTTTTGGCGAAATGCGAGCCAAAAAACGGCGACAACTGCCAAAATGCAGAGCTTCAATGACGATTTTTACAGTCTAACAGCCGTAAAAACGAGATTTCTTTGAAAAAAAATCTATTCGGCTGAAACTTTGCAGGGACATTAATTTTGACATCCTGGATATATATTTCTTACTCAGAGTGGCGACAAAAAATCATTTTGGAAGTTATGGTCTCCCAAAGTTTAGCAAAATTACCCAAAGATTTTTTGAGATTCTTCCAGTTATATGGAAAAATCTCAAAAAGTTTGTATGCTATGACCCTAAATGGTTAATGCAATTCGATAGATAATTCATTTATGAATCGAATGAGATGAAAATCATAATTCTAGAGTCATTTTTGGCGAAATGCGAGCCAAAAAACGGCGACAACTGCCAAAATGCAGAGCTTCAATGACGATTTTTACAGTCTAACAGCCGTAAAAACGAGATTTCTTTGAAAAAAAATCTATTCGGCTGAAACTTTGCAGGGACATTAATTTTGACATCCTGGATATATATTTCTTACTCAGAGTGGCGACAAAAAATCATTTTGGAAGTTATGGCCTCCCAAAGTTTAGCAAAATTACCCAAAGATTTTTTGAGATTCTTCCAGTTATATGGAAAAATCTCAAAAAGTTTGTATGCTATGACCCTAAATGCTTAATGCAATTCGATAGATAATTCATTTATGAATCGAATGAGATGAAAATCATAATTCTAGAGTCATTTTTGGCGAAATGCGAGCCAAAAAACGGCGACAACTGCCAAAATGCAGAGCTTCAATGACGATTTTTACAGTCTAACAGCCGTAAAAACGAGATTTCTTTGAAAAAAAATCTATTCAGCTGAAACTTTGCAGGGACATTAATTTTGACATCCTGGATATATATTTCTTACTCAGAGTGGCGACAAAAAATTATTTTGGAAGTTATGGCCTCCCAAAGTTTAGCAAAATTACCCAAAGATTTTTTGAGATTCTTCCAGTTATATGGAAAAATCTCAAAAAGTTTGTATGCTATGACCCTAAATGCTTAATGCAATTCGATAGATAATTCATTTATGAATCGAATGAGATGAAAATCATAATTCTAGAGTCATTTTTGGCGAAATGCGAGCCAAAAAACGGCGACAACTGCCAAAATACGAGCTTCAATGACGATTTTTACAGTCTAACAGCCGTAAAAATGAGATTTCTTTGAAAAAAAATCTATTCGGCTGAAACTTTGCAAGGACATTAATTTTGACATCCTGAATATATATTTCTTACTCAGAGTGGCGACAAAAAATTATTTTGGAAGTTATGGCCTCCCAAAGTTTAGCAAAATTACCCAAAGATTTTTTGAGATTCTTCCAGTTATATGGAAAAATCTCAAAAAGTTTGTATGCTATGATCCTAAATGCTTAATGCAATTCGATAGATAATTCATTTATGAATCGAATGAGATGAAAATCATAATTCTAGAGTCATTTTTGGCGAAATGCGAGCCAAAAAACGGCGACAACTGCCAAAATGCAGAGCTTCAATGACGATTTTTACAGTCTAACAGCCGTAAAAACGAGATTTCTTTGAAAAAAAATCTATTCGGCTGAAACTTTGCAGGGACATTAATTTTGACATCCTGGATATATATTTCTTACTCAGAGTGGCGACAAAAAATCATTTTGGAAGTTATGGTCTCCCAAAGTTTAGCAAAATTACCCAAAGATTTTTTGAGATTCTTCCAGTTATATGGAAAAATCTCAAAAAGTTTGTATGCTATGACCCTAAATGGTTAATGCAATTCGATAGATAATTCATTTATGAATCGAATGAGATGAAAATCATAATTGTAGAGTCATTTTTGGCGAAATGCGAGCCAAAAAACGGCGACAACTGCCAAAATGCAGAGCTTCAATGACGATTTTTACAGTCTAACAGCCGTAAAAACGAGATTTCTTTGAAAAAAAATCTATTCGGCTGAAACTTTGCAGGGACATTATTTTGACATCCTGGATATATATTTCTTACTCAGAGTGGCGACAAAAAATCATTTTGGAAGTTATGGCCTCCCAAAGTTTAGCAAAATTACCCAAAGATTTTTTGAGATTCTTCCAGTTATATGGAAAAATCTCAAAAAGTTTGTATGCTATGACCCTAAATGCTTAATGCAATTCGATAGATAATTCATTTATGAATCGAATGAGATGAAAATCATAATTCTAGAGTCATTTTTGGCGAAATGCGAGCCAAAAAACGGCGACAACTGCCAAAATACGAGCTTCAATGACGATTTTTACAGTCTAACAGCCGTAAAAATGAGATTTCTTTGAAAAAAAATCTATTCGGCTGAAACTTTGCAAGGACATTAATTTTGACATCCTGAATATATATTTCTTACTCAGAGTGGCGACAAAAAATTATTTTGGAAGTTATGGCCTCCCAAAGTTTAGCAAAATTACCCAAAGATTTTTTGAGATTCTTCCAGTTATATGGAAAAATCTCTAAAAGTTTGTATGCTATGATCCTAAATGCTTAATGCAATTCGATAGATAATTCATTTATGAATCGAATGAGATGAAAATCATAATTCTAGAGTCATTTTTGGCGAAATGCGAGCCAAAAAACGGCGACAACTGCCAAAATGCAGAGCTTCAATGACGAATTTTACAGTCTAACAGCCGTAAAAATGAGATTTCTTTGAAAAAAAATCTATTCGGCTGAAACTTTGCAGGGACATTAATTTTGACATCCTGGATATATATTTCTTACTCAGAGTGGCGACAAAAAATTATTTTGGAAGTTATGGCCTCCCAAAGTTTAGCAAAATTACCCAAAGATTTTTTGAGATTCTTCCAGTTATATGGAAAAATCTCAAAAAGTTTGTATGCTATGACCCTAAATGCTTAATGCAATTCGACAGATAATTCATTTATGAATCGAATGAGATGAAAATCATAATTGTAGAGTCATTTTTGGCGAAATGCGAGCCAAAAAACGGCGACAACTGCCAAAATGCAGAGCTTCAATGACGATTTTTACAGTCTAACAGCCGTAAAAACGAGATTTCTTTGAAAAAAAATCTATTCGGCTGAAACTTTGCAGGGACATTAATTTTGACATCCTGGATATATATTTCTTACTCAGAGTGGCGACAAAAAATCATTTTGGAAGTTATGGCCTCCCAAAGTTTAGCAAAATTACCCAAAGATTTTTTGAGATTCTTCCAGTTATATGGAAAAATCTCAAAAAGTTTGTATGCTATGACCCTAAATGCTTAATGCAATTCGATAGATAATTCATTTATTAATCGAATGAGATGAAAATCATAATTCTAGAGTCATTTTTGGCGAAATGCGAGCCAAAAAACGGCGACAACTGCCAAAATGCAGAGCTTCAATGACGATTTTTACAGTCTAACAGCCGTAAAAACGAGATTTCTTTGAAAAAAAATCTATTCGGCTGAAACTTTGCAGGGACATTAATTTTGACATCCTGGATATATATTTCTTACTCAGAGTGGCGACAAAAAATCATTTTGGAAGTTATGGTCTCCCAAAGTTTAGCAAAATTACCCAAAGATTTTTTGAGATTCTTCCAGTTATATGGAAAAATCTCAAAAAGTTTGTATGCTATGACCCTAAATGGTTAATGCAATTCGACAGATAATTCATTTATGAATCGAATGAGATGAAAATCATAATTGTAGAGTCATTTTTGGCGAAATGCGAGCCAAAAAACGGCGACAACTGCCAAAATGCAGAGCTTCAATGACGATTTTTACAGTCTAACAGCCGTAAAAACGAGATTTCTTTGAAAAAAAATCTATTCGGCTGAAACTTTGCAGGGACATTAATTTTGACATCCTGGATATATATTTCTTACTCAGAGTGGCGACAAAAAATCATTTTGGAAGTTATGGCCTCCCAAAGTTTAGCAAAATTACCCAAAGATTTTTTGAGATTCTTCCAGTTATATGGAAAAATCTCAAAAAGTTTGTATGCTATGACCCTAAATGCTTAATGCAATTCGATAGATAATTCATTTATGAATCGAATGAGATGAAAATCATAATTCTAGAGTCATTTTTGGCGAAATGCGAGCCAAAAAACGGCGACAACTGCCAAAATGCAGAGCTTCAATGACGATTTTTACAGTCTAACAGCCGTAAAAACGAGATTTCTTTGAAAAAAAATCTATTCAGCTGAAACTTTGCAGGGACATTAATTTTGACATCCTGGATATATATTTCTTACTCAGAGTGGCGACAAAAAATTATTTTGGAAGTTATGGCCTCCCAAAGTTTAGCAAAATTACCCAAAGATTTTTTGAGATTCTTCCAGTTATATGGAAAAATCTCAAAAAGTTTGTATGCTATGACCCTAAATGCTTAATGCAATTCGATAGATAATTCATTTATGAATCGAATGAGATGAAAATCATAATTCTAGAGTCATTTTTGGCGAAATGCGAGCCAAAAAACGGCGCCAACTGCCAAAATACGAGCTTCAATGACGATTTTTACAGTCTAACAGCCGTAAAAATGAGATTTCTTTGAAAAAAAATCTATTCGGCTGAAACTTTGCAAGGACATTAATTTTGACATCCTGAATATATATTTCTTACTCAGAGTGGCGACAAAAAATTATTTTGGAAGTTATGGCCTCCCAAAGTTTAGCAAAATTACCCAAAGATTTTTTGAGATTCTTCCAGTTATATGGAAAAATCTCTAAAAGTTTGTATGCTATGACCCTAAATGCTTAATGCAATTCGATAGATAATTCATTTATGAATCGAATGAGATGAAAATCATAATTCTAGAGTCATTTTTGGCGAAATGCGAGCCAAAAAACGGCGACAACTGCCAAAATGCAGAGCTTCAATGACGAATTTTACAGTCTAACAGCCGTAAAAATGAGATTTCTTTGAAAAAAAATCTATTCGGCTGAAACTTTGCAGGGACATTAATTTTGACATCCTGGATATATATTTCTTACTCAGAGTGGCGACAAAAAATCATTTTGGAAGTTATGGCCTCCCAAAGTTTAGCAAAATTACCCAAAGATTTTTTGAGATTCTTCCAGTTATATGGAAAAATCTCAAAAAGTTTGTATGCTATGACCCTAAATGCTTAATGCAATTCGATAGATAATTCATTTATTAATCGAATGAGATGAAAATCATAATTCTAGAGTCATTTTTGGCGAAATGCGAGCCAAAAAACGGCGACAACTGCCAAAATGCAGAGCTTCAATGACGATTTTTACAGTCTAACAGCCGTAAAAACGAGATTTCTTTGAAAAAAATCTATTCGGCTGAAACTTTGCAGGGACATTAATTTTGACATCCTGGATATATATTTTTTACTCAGAGTGGCGACAAAAAATTATTTTGGAAGTTATGGCCTCCCAAGGTTTAGCAAAATTACCCAAAGATTTTTTGAGATTCTTCCAGTTATATGGAAAAATCTCAAAAAGTTTGTATGCTATGACCCTAAATGGTTAATGCAATTCGACAGATAATTCATTTATGAATCGAATGAGATGAAAATCATAATTGTAGAGTCATTTTTGGCGAAATGCGAGCCAAAAAACGGCGACAACTGCCAAAATGCAGAGCTTCAATGACGATTTTTACAGTCTAACAGCCGTAAAAACGAGATTTCTTTGAAAAAAAATCTATTCGGCTGAAACTTTGCAGGGACATTAATTTTGACATCCTGGATATATATTTCTTACTCAGAGTGGCGACAAAAAATCATTTTGGAAGTTATGGCCTCCCAAAGTTTAGCAAAATTACCCAAAGATTTTTTGAGATTCTTCCAGTTATATGGAAAAATCTCAAAAAGTTTGTATGCTATGACCCTAAATGCTTAATGCAATTCGATAGATAATTCATTTATGAATCGAATGAGATGAAAATCATAATTCTAGAGTCATTTTTGGCGAAATGCGAGCCAAAAAACGGCGACAACTGCCAAAATGCAGAGCTTCAATGACGATTTTTACAGTCTAACAGCCGTAAAAACGAGATTTCTTTGAAAAAAAATCTATTCAGCTGAAACTTTGCAGGGACATTAATTTTGACATCCTGGATATATATTTCTTACTCAGAGTGGCGACAAAAAATTATTTTGGAAGTTATGGCCTCCCAAAGTTTAGCAAAATTACCCAAAGATTTTTTGAGATTCTTCCAGTTATATGGAAAAATCTCAAAAAGTTTGTATGCTATGACCCTAAATGCTTAATGCAATTCGATAGATAATTCATTTATGAATCGAATGAGATGAAAATCATAATTCTAGAGTCATTTTTGGCGAAATGCGAGCCAAAAAACGGCGCCAACTGCCAAAATACGAGCTTCAATGACGATTTTTACAGTCTAACAGCCGTAAAAATGAGATTTCTTTGAAAAAAAATCTATTCGGCTGAAACTTTGCAAGGACATTAATTTTGACATCCTGAATATATATTTCTTACTCAGAGTGGCGACAAAAAATTATTTTGGAAGTTATGGCCTCCCAAAGTTTAGCAAAATTACCCAAAGATTTTTTGAGATTCTTCCAGTTATATGGAAAAATCTCTAAAAGTTTGTATGCTATGACCCTAAATGCTTAATGCAATTCGATAGATAATTCATTTATGAATCGAATGAGATGAAAATCATAATTCTAGAGTCATTTTTGGCGAAATGCGAGCCAAAAAACGGCGACAACTGCCAAAATGCAGAGCTTCAATGACGAATTTTACAGTCTAACAGCCGTAAAAATGAGATTTCTTTGAAAAAAAATCTATTCGGCTGAAACTTTGCAGGGACATTAATTTTGACATCCTGGATATATATTTCTTACTCAGAGTGGCGACAAAAAATTATTTTGGAAGTTATGGCCTCCCAAAGTTTAGCAAAATTACCCAAAGATTTTTTGAGATTCTTCCAGTTATATGGAAAAATCTCAAAAAGTTTGTATGCTATGACCCTAAATGGTTAATGCAATTCGACAGATAATTCATTTATGAATCGAATGAGATGAAAATCATAATTGTAGAGTCATTTTTGGCGAAATTCGAGCCAAAAAACGGCGACAACTGCCAAAATACGAGCTTCAATGACGATTTTTACAGTCTAACAGCCGTAAAAATGAGATTTCTTTGAAAAAAAATCTATTCGGCTGAAACTTTGCAAGGACATTAATTTTGACATCCTGAATATATATTTCTTACTCAGAGTGGCGACAAAAAATCATTTTGGAAGTTATGGCCTCCCAAAGTTTAGCAAAATTACCCAAAGATTTTTTGAGATTCTTCCAGTTATATGGAAAAATCTCAAAAAGTTTGTATGCTATGACCCTAAATGCTTAATGTATTTCGATAGATAATTCATTTATGAATCGAATGAGATGAAAATCATAATTCTAGAGTCATTTTTGGCGAAATGCGAGCCAAAAAACGGCGACAACTGCCAAAATGCAGAGCTTCAATGACGATTTTTACAGTCTAACAGCCGTAAAAACGAGATTACTGAATATATATTTCTTACTCAGAGTGGCGACAAAAAATTATTTTGGAAGTTATGGCCTCCCAAAGTTTAGCAAAATTACCCAAAGATTTTTTGAGATTCTTCCAGTTATATGGAAAAATCTCAAAAAGTTTGTATGCTATGACCCTAAATGCTTAATGCAATTCGATAGATAATTCATTTATGAATCGAATGAGATGAAAATCATAATTCTAGAGTCATTTTTGGCGAAATGCGAGCCAAAAAACGGCGACAACTGCCAAAATGCAGAGCTTCAATGACGAATTTTACAGTCTAACAGCCGTAAAAATGAGATTTCTTTGAAAAAAAATCTATTCGGCTGAAACTTTGCAGGGACATTAATTTTGACATCCTGGATATATATTTCTTACTCAGAGTGGCGACAAAAAATTATTTTGGAAGTTATGGCCTCCCAAAGTTTAGCAAAATTACCCAAAGATTTTTTGAGATTCTTCCAGTTATATGGAAAAATCTCAAAAAGTTTGTATGCTATGACCCTAAATGCTTAATGCAATTCGACAGATAATTCATTTATGAATCGAATGAGATGAAAATCATAATTGTAGAGTCATTTTTGGCGAAATGCGAGCCAAAAAACGGCGACAACTGCCAAAATGCAGAGCTTCAATGACGATTTTTACAGTCTAACAGCCGTAAAAACGAGATTTCTTTGAAAAAAAATCTATTCGGCTGAAACTTTGCAGGGACATTAATTTTGACATCCTGGATATATATTTCTTACTCAGAGTGGCGACAAAAAATCATTTTGGAAGTTATGGCCTCCCAAAGTTTAGCAAAATTACCCAAAGATTTTTTGAGATTCTTCCAGTTATATGGAAAAATCTCAAAAAGTTTGTATGCTATGACCCTAAATGCTTAATGCAATTCGATAGATATTTCATTTATGAATCGAATGAGATGAAAATCATAATTCTAGAGTCATTTTTGGCGAAATGCGAGCCAAAAAACGGCGACAACTGCCAAAATGCAGAGCTTCAATGACGATTTTTACAGTCTAACAGCCGTAAAAACGAGATTTCTTTGAAAAAAAATCTATTCGGCTGAAACTTTGCAGGGACATTAATTTTGACATCCTGGATATATATTTCTTACTCAGAGTGGCGACAAAAAATTATTT
This sequence comes from Ptychoptera contaminata, assembly GCA_963942525.1. Lineage (NCBI taxonomy): Eukaryota > Metazoa > Arthropoda > Insecta > Diptera > Ptychopteridae > Ptychoptera > Ptychoptera contaminata. The sequence goes on along the minus strand of OZ012640.1, from coordinate 5,395,155 downwards.
TGGAAGTTATGGCCTCCCAAAATTTAGCAAAATTACCCAAAGATTTTTTGAGATTCTTCCAGTTATATGGAAAAATCTCAAAAAGTTTGTATGCTATGACCCTAAATGCTTAATGCAATTCGATAGATAATTCATTTATGAATCGAATGAGATGAAAATCATAATTCTAGAGTCATTTTTGGCGAAATGCGAGCCAAAAAACGGCGACAACTGCCAAAATTCAGAGCTTCAATGACGATTTTTACAGTCTAACAGCCGTAAAAACGAGATTTCCTTGAAAAAAAATCTATTCGGCTGAAACTTTGCAGGGACATTAATTTTGACATCCTGGATATATATTTCTTACTCAGAGTGGCGACAAAAAATTATTTTGGAAGTTATGGCCTCCCAAAGTTTAGCAAAATTACCCAAAGATTTTTTGAGATTCTTCCAGTTATATGGAAAAATCTCAAAAAGTTTGTATGCTATGACCCTAAATGCTTAATGCAATTCGATAGATAATTCATTTATGAATCGAATGAGATGAAAATCATAATTCTAGAGTCATTTTTGGCGAAATGCGAGCCAAAAAACGGCGACAACTGCCAAAATGCAGAGCTTCAATGACGATTTTTACAGTCTAACAGCCGTAAAAACGAGATTTCTTTGAAAAAAATCTATTCGGCTGAAACTTTGCAGGGACATTAATTTTGACATCCTGGATATATATTTTTTACTCAGAGTGGCGACAAAAAATTATTTTGGAAGTTATGGCCTCCCAAGGTTTAGCAAAATTACCCAAAGATTTTTTGAGATTCTTCCAGTTATATGGAAAAATCTCAAAAAGTTTGTATGCTATGACCCTAAATGCTTAATGCAATTCGACAGATAATTCATTTATGAATCGAATGAGATGAAAATCATAATTGTAGAGTCATTTTTGGCGAAATGCGAGCCAAAAAACGGCGACAACTGCCCAAATACGAGCTTCAATGACGATTTTTAGAGTCTAACAGCCGTACAAATGAGATTTCTTTGAAAAAAAATCTATTCGGCTGAAACTTTGCAGGGACATTAATTTTGACATCCTGGATATATATTTCTTACTCAGAGTGGCGACAAAAAATCATTTTGGAAGTTATGGCCTCCCAAAGTTTAGCAAAATTACCCAAAGATTTTTTGAGATTCTTCCAGTTATATGGAAAAATCTCAAAAAGTTTGTATGCTATGACCCTAAATGCTTAATGCAATTCGACAGATAATTCATTTACGAATCGAATGAGATGAAAATCATAATTGTAGAGTCATTTTTGGCGAAATGCGAGCCAAAAAACGGCGACAACTGCCAAAATGCAGAGCTTCAATGACGATTTTTACAGTCTAACAGCCGTAAAAACGAGATTTCTTTGAAAAAAAATCTATTCGGCTGAAACTTTGCAAGGATATTAATTTTGACATCTTGAATATATATTTCTTACTCAGAGTGGCGACAAAAAATTATTTTGGAAGTTATGGCCTCCCAAAGTTTAGCAAAATTACCCAAAGATTTTTTGAGATTCTTCCAGTTATATGGAAAAATCTCAAAAAGTTTGTATGCTATGACCCTAAATGCTTAATGCAATTCGATAGATAATTCATTTATGAATCGAATGAGATGAAAATCATAATTGTAGAGTCATTTTTGGCGAAATGCGAGCCAAAAAACGGCGACAACTGCCAAAATGCAGAGCTTCAATGACGATTTTTACAGTCTAACAGCCGTAAAAACGAGATTTCTTTGAAAAAAAATCTATTCGACTGAAACTTTGCAGGGACATTAATTTTGACATCCTGGATATATATTTCTTACTCAGAGTGGCGACAAAAAATCATTTTGGAAGTTATGGCCTCCCAAAGTTTAGCAAAATTACCCAAAGATTTTTTGAGATTCTTCCAGTTATATGGAAAAATCTCAAAAAGTTTGTATGCTATGACCCTAAATGCATAATGTAGTTCGATAGATAATTCATTTATGAATCGAATGAGATGAAAATCATAATTCTGGAGTCATTTTTGGCGAAATGCGAGCCAAAAAACGGCGACAACTGCCAAAATGCAGAGCTTCAATGACGATTTTTACAGTCTAACAGCCGTAAAAACGAGATTACTGAATATATATTTCTTACTCAGAGTGGCGACAAAAAATTATTTTGGAAGTTATGGCCTCCCAAAGTTTAGCAAAATTACCCAAAGATTTTTTGAGATTCTTCCAGTTATATGGAAAAATCTCTAAAAGTTTGTATGCTATGACCCTAAATGCTTAATGCAATTCGATAGATAATTCATTTATGAATCGAATGAGATGAAAATCATAATTCTAGAGTCATTTTTGGCGAAATGCGAGCCAAAAAACGGCGACAACTGCCAAAATGCAGAGCTTCAATGACGAATTTTACAGTCTAACAGCCGTAAAAATGAGATTTCTTTGAAAAAAAATCTATTCGGCTGAAACTTTGCAGGGACATTAATTTTGACATCCTGGATATATATTTCTTACTCAGAGTGGCGACAAAAAATTATTTTGGAAGTTATGGCCTCCCAAAGTTTAGCAAAATTACCCAAAGATTTTTTGAGATTCTTCCAGTTATATGGAAAAATCTCAAAAAGTTTGTATGCTATGACCCTAAATGCTTAATGCAATTCGACAGATAATTCATTTATGAATCGAATGAGATGAAAATCATAATTGTAGAGTCATTTTTGGCGAAATGCGAGCCAAAAAACGGCGACAACTGCCAAAATGCAGAGCTTCAATGACGATTTTTACAGTCTAACAGCCGTAAAAACGAGATTTCTTTGAAAAAAAATCTATTCGGCTGAAACTTTGCAGGGACATTAATTTTGACATCCTGGATATATATTTCTTACTCAGAGTGGCGACAAAAAATCATTTTGGAAGTTATGGCCTCCCAAAGTTTAGCAAAATTACCCAAAGATTTTTTGAGATTCTTCCAGTTATATGGAAAAATCTCAAAAAGTTTGTATGCTATGACCCTAAATGCTTAATGTAGTTCGATAGATAATTCATTTATGAATCGAATGAGATGAAAATCATAATTCTGGAGTCATTTTTGGCGAAATGCGAGCCAAAAAACGGCGACAACTGCCAAAATGCAGAGCTTCAATGACGATTTTTACAGTCTAACAGCCGTAAAAACGAGATTACTGAATATATATTTCTTACTCAGAGTGGCGACAAAAAATTATTTTGGAAGTTATGGCCTCCCAAAGTTTAGCAAAATTACCCAAAGATTTTTTGAGATTCTTCCAGTTATATGGAAAAATCTCTAAAAGTTTGTATGCTATGACCCTAAATGCTTAATGCAATTCGATAGATAATTCATTTATGAATCGAATGAGATGAAAATCATAATTCTAGAGTCATTTTTGGCGAAATGCGAGCCAAAAAACGGTGACAACTGCCAAAATGCAGAGCTTCAATGACGAATTTTACAGTCTAACAGCCGTAAAAATGAGATTTCTTTGAAAAAAAATCTATTCGGCTGAAACTTTGCAGGGACATTAATTTTGACATCCTGGATATATATTTCTTACTCAGAGTGGCGACAAAAAATTATTTTGGAAGTTATGGCCTCCCAAAGTTTAGCAAAATTACCCAAAGATTTTTTGAGATTCTTCCAGTTATATGGAAAAATCTCAAAAAGTTTGTATGCTATGACCCTAAATGCTTAATGCAATTCGACAGATAATTCATTTATGAATCGAATGAGATGAAAATCATAATTGTAGAGTCATTTTTGGCGAAATGCGAGCCAAAAAACGGCGACAACTGCCAAAATGCAGAGCTTCAATGACGATTTTTACAGTCTAACAGCCGTAAAAACGAGATTTCTTTGAAAAAAAATCTATTCGGCTGAAACTTTGCAGGGACATTAATTTTGACATCCTGGATATATATTTCTTACTCAGAGTGGCGACAAAAAATCATTTTGGAAGTTATGGCCTCCCAAAGTTTAGCAAAATTACCCAAAGATTTTTTGAGATTCTTCCAGTTATATGGAAAAATCTCAAAAAGTTTGTATGCTATGACCCTAAATGCTTAACGCAATTCGATAGATAATTCATTTATGAATCGAATGAGATGAAAATCATAATTCTAGAGTCATTTTTGGCGAAATGCGAGCCAAAAAACGGCGACAACTGCCAAAATGCAGAGCTTCAATGACGAATTTTACAGTCTAACAGCCGTAAAAATGAGATTTCTTTGAAAAAAAATCTATTCGGCTGAAACTTTGCAGGGACATTAATTTTGACATCCTGGATATATATTTCTTACTCAGAGTGGCGACAAAAAATTATTTTGGAAGTTATGGCCTCCCAAAGTTTAGCAAAATTACCCAAAGATTTTTTGAGATTCTTCCAGTTATATGGAAAAATCTCAAAAAGTTTGTATGCTATGACCCTAAATGCTTAATGCAATTCGACAGATAATTCATTTATGAATCGAATGAGATGAAAATCATAATTGTAGAGTCATTTTTGGCGAAATGCGAGCCAAAAAACGGCGACAACTGCCAAAATGCAGAGCTTCAATGACGATTTTTACAGTCTAACAGCCGTAAAAACGAGATTTCTTTGAAAAAAAATCTATTCGGCTGAAACTTTGCAGGGACATTAATTTTGACATCCTGGATATATATTTCTTACTCAGAGTGGCGACAAAAAATCATTTTGGAAGTTATGGCCTCCCAAAGTTTAGCAAAATTACCCAAAGATTTTTTGAGATTCTTCCAGTTATATGGAAAAATCTCAAAAAGTTTGTATGCTATGACCCTAAATGGTTAATGCAATTCGATAGATAATTCATTTATGAATCGAATGAGATGAAAATCATAATTGTAGAGTCATTTTTGGCGAAATGCGAGCCAAAAAACGGCGACAACTGCCAAAATGCAGAGCTTCAATGACGATTTTTACAGTCTAACAGCCGTAAAAACGAGATTTCTTTGAAAAAAAAATCTATTCGGCTGAAACTTTGCAGGGACATTAATTTTGACATCCTAGATATATATTTCTTACTCAGAGTGGCGACAAAAAATTATTTTGGAAGTTATGGCCTCCCAAAGTTTAGCAAAATTACCCAAAGATTTTTTGAGATTCTTCCAGTTATATGGAAAAATCTCAAAAAGTTTGTATGCTATGACCCTAAATGCTTAATGCAATTCGACAGATAATTCATTTATGAATCGAATGAGATGAAAATCATAATTGTAGAGTCATTTTTGGCGAAATGCGAGCCAAAAAACGGCGACAACTGCCAAAATGCAGAGCTTCAATGACGATTTTTACAGTCTAACAGCCGTAAAAACGAGATTACTGAATATATCTTACTCAGAGTGGCGACAAAAAATTATTTTGGAAGTTATGGCCTCCCAAAGTTTAGCAAAATTACCCAAAGATTTTTTGAGATTCTTCCAGTTATATGGAAAAATCTCTAAAAGTTTGTATGCTATGACCCTAAATGCTTAATGCAATTCGATAGATAATTCATTTATGAATCGAATGAGACGAAAATCATAATTCTAGAGTCATTTTTGGCGAAATGCGAGCCAAAAAACGGCGACAACTGCCAAAATGCAGAGCTTCAATGACGATTTTTACAGTCTAACAGCCGTAAAAACGAGATTTCTTTGAAAAAAAATCTATTCGGCTGAAACTTTGCAGGGACATTAATTTTGACATCCTGGATATATATTTCTTACTCAGAGTGGCGACAAAAAATTATTTTGGAAGTTAGGGCCTCCCAAAGTTTAGCAAAATTACCCAAAGATTTTTTGAGATTCTTCCAGTTATATGGAAAAATCTCAAAAAGTTTGTATGCTATGACCCTAAATGGTTAATGCAATTCGATAGATAATTCATTTATGAATCGAATGAGATGAAAATCATAATTGTAGAGTCATTTTTGGCGAAATGCGAGCCAAAAAACGGCGACAACTGCCAAAATGCAGAGCTTCAATGACGATTTTTACAGTCTAACAGCCGTAAAAACGAGATTTCTTTGAAAAAAAAATCTATTCGGCTGAAACTTTGCAGGGACATTAATTTTGACATCCTAGATAGATATTTCTTACTCAGAGTGGCGACAAAAAATTATTTTGGAAGTTATGGCCTCCCAAAGTTTAGCAAAATTACCCAAAGATTTTTTGAGATTCTTCCAGTTATATGGAAAAATCTCAAAAAGTTTGTATGCTATGACCCTAAATGCTTAATGCAATTCGACAGATAATTCATTTATGAATCGAATGAGATGAAAATCATAATTGTAGAGTCATTTTTGGCGAAATGCGAGCCAAAAAACGGCGACAACTGCCAAAATGCAGAGCTTCAATGACGATTTTTACAGTCTAACAGCCGTAAAAACGAGATTACTGAATATATCTTACTCAGAGTGGCGACAAAAAATTATTTTGGAAGTTATGGCCTCCCAAAGTTTAGCAAAATTACCCAAAGATTTTTTGAGATTCTTCCAGTTATATGGAAAAATCTCTAAAAGTTTGTATGCTATGACCCTAAATGCTTAATGCAATTCGATAGATAATTCATTTATGAATCGAATGAGACGAAAATCATAATTCTAGAGTCATTTTTGGCGAAATGCGAGCCAAAAAACGGCGACAACTGCCAAAATGCAGAGCTTCAATGACGAATTTTACAGTCTAACAGCCGTAAAAATGAGATTTCTTTGAAAAAAAATCTATTCGGCTGAAACTTTGCAGGGACATTAATTTTGACATCCTGGATATATATTTCTTACTCAGAGTGGCGACAAAAAATTATTTTGGAAGTTATGGCCTCCCAAAGTTTAGCAAAATTACCCAAAGATTTTTTGAGATTCTTCCAGTTATATGGAAAAATCTCAAAAAGTTTGTATGCTATGACCCTAAATGGTTAATGCAATTCGACAGATAATTCATTTATGAATCGAATGAGATGAAAATCATAATTGTAGAGTCATTTTTGGCGAAATGCGAGCCAAAAAACGGCGACAACTGCCAAAATGCAGAGCTTCAATGACGATTTTTACAGTCTAACAGCCGTAAAAACGAGATTTCTTTGAAAAAAAATCTATTCGGCTGAAACTTTGCAGGGACATTAATTTTGACATCCTGGATATATATTTCTTACTCAGAGTGGCGACAAAAAATCATTTTGGAAGTTATGGCCTCCCAAAGTTTAGCAAAATTACCCAAAGATTTTTTGAGATTCTTCCAGTTATATGGAAAAATCTCAAAAAGTTTGTATGCTATGATCCTAAATGGTTAATGCAATTCGATAGATAATTCATTTATGAATCGAATGAGATGAAAATCATAATTGTAGAGTCATTTTTGGCGAAATGCGAGCCAAAAAACGGCGACAACTGCCAAAATGCAGAGCTTCAATGACGATTTTTACAGTCTAACAGCCGTAAAAACGAGATTTCTTTGAAAAAAAATCTATTCGGCTGAAACTTTGCAGGGACATTAATTTTGACATCCTGGATATATATTTCTTACTCAGAGTGGCGACAAAAAATCATTTTGGAAGTTATGGCCTCCCAAAGTTTAGCAAAATTACCCAAAGATTTTTTGAGATTCTTCCAGTTATATGGAAAAATCTCAAAAAGTTTGTATGCTATGACCCTAAATGCTTAATGCAATTCGATAGATAATTCATTTATGAATCGAATGAGATGAAAATCATAATTCTAGAGTCATTTTTGGCGAAATGCGAGCCAAAAAACGGCGACAACTGCCAAAATGCAGAGCTTCAATGACGATTTTTACAGTCTAACAGCCGTAAAAACGAGATTACTGAATATATATTTCTTACTCAGAGTGGCGACAAAAAATTATTTTGGAAGTTATGGCCTCCCAAAGTTTAGCAAAATTACCCAAAGATTTTTTGAGATTCTTCCAGTTATATGGAAAAATCTCTAAAAGTTTGTATGCTATGACCCTAAATGCTTAATGCAATTCGATAGATAATTCATTTATGAATCGAATGAGATGAAAATCATAATTGTAGAGTCATTTTTGGCGAAATGCGAGCCAAAAAACGGCGACAACTGCCAAAATGCAGAGCTTCAATGACGATTTTTACAGTCTAACAGCCGTAAAAACGAGATTTCTTTGAAAAAAAATCTATTCGGCTGAAACTTTGCAGGGACATTAATTTTGACATCCTGGATATATATTTCTTACTCAGAGTGGCGACAAAAAATCATTTTGGAAGTTATGGCCTCCCAAAGTTTAGCAAAATTACCCAAAGATTTTTTGAGATTCTTCCAGTTATATGGAAAAATCTCAAAAAGTTTGTATGCTATGACCCTAAATGGTTAATGCAATTCGATAGATAATTCATTTATGAATCGAATGAGATGAAAATCATAATTGTAGAGTCATTTTTGGCGAAATGCGAGCCAAAAAACGGCGACAACTGCCAAAATGCAGAGCTTCAATGACGATTTTTACAGTCTAACAGCCGTAAAAACGAGATTTCTTTGAAAAAAAATCTATTCGGCTGAAACTTTGCAGGGACATTAATTTTGACATCCTGGATATATATTTCTTACTCAGAGTGGCGACAAAAAATCATTTTGGAAGTTATGGCCTCCCAAAGTTTAGCAAAATTACCCAAAGATTTTTTGAGATTCTTCCAGTTATATGGAAAAATCTCAAAAAGTTTGTATGCTATGACCCTAAATGCTTAATGCAATTCGATAGATAATTCATTTATGAATCGAATGAGATAAAAATCATAATTCTAGAGTCATTTTTGGCGAAATGCGAGCCAAAAAACGGCGACAACTGCCAAAATGCAGAGCTTCAATGACGATTTTTACAGTCTAACAGCCGTAAAAACGAGATTACTGAATATATATTTCTTACTCAGAGTGGCGACAAAAAATTATTTTGGAAGTTATGGCCTCCCAAAGTTTAGCAAAATTACCCAAAGATTTTTTGAGATTCTTCCAGTTATATGGAAAAATCTCTAAAAGTTTGTATGCTATGACCCTAAATGCTTAATGCAATTCGATAGATAATTCATTTATGAATCGAATGAGATGAAAATCATAATTCTAGAGTCATTTTTGGCGAAATGCGAGCCAAAAAACGGCGACAACTGCCAAAATGCAGAGCTTCAATGACGAATTTTACAGTCTAACAGCCGTAAAAATGAGATTTCTTTGAAAAAAAATCTATTCGGCTGAAACTTTGCAGGGACATTAATTTTGACATCCTGGATATATATTTCTTACTCAGAGTGGCGACAAAAAATTATTTTGGAAGTTATGGCCTCCCAAAGTTTAGCAAAATTACCCAAAGATTTTTTGAGATTCTTCCAGTTATATGGAAAAATCTCAAAAAGTTTGTATGCTATGACCCTAAATGCTTAATGCAATTCGACAGATAATTCATTTATGAATCGAATGAGATGAAAATCATAATTGTAGAGTCATTTTTGGCGAAATGCGAGCCAAAAAACGGCGACAACTGCCAAAATGCAGAGCTTCAATGACGATTTTTACAGTCTAACAGCCGTAAAAACGAGATTTCTTTGAAAAAAAATCTATTCGGCTGAAACTTTGCAGGGACATTAATTTTGACATCCTGGATATATATTTCTTACTCAGAGTGGCGACAAAAAATCATTTTGGAAGTTATGGCCTCCCAAAGTTTAGCAAAATTACCCAAAGATTTTTTGAGATTCTTCCAGTTATATGGAAAAATCTCAAAAAGTTTGTATGCTATGACCCTAAATGGTTAATGCAATTCGATAGATAATTCATTTATGAATCGAATGAGATGAAAATCATAATTGTAGAGTCATTTTTGGCGAAATGCGAGCCAAAAAACGGCGACAACTGCCAAAATGCAGAGCTTCAATGACGATTTTTACAGTCTAACAGCCGTAAAAACGAGATTTCTTTGAAAAAAAAATCTATTCGGCTGAAACTTTGCAGGGACATTAATTTTGACATCCTAGATATATAATTCTTACTCAGAGTGGCGACAAAAAATTATTTTGGAAGTTATGGCCTCCCAAAGTTTAGCAAAATTACCCAAAGATTTTTTGAGATTCTTCCAGTTATATGGAAAAATCTCAAAAAGTTTGTATGCTATGACCCTAAATGCTTAATGCAATTCGATAGATAATTCATTTATGAATCGAATGAGATGAAAATCATAATTCTAGAGTCATTTTTGGCGAAATGCGAGCCAAAAAACGGCGACAACTGCCAAAATGCAGAGCTTCAATGACGATTTTTACAGTCTAACAGCCGTAAAAACGAGATTTCTTTGAAAAAAATCTATTCGGCTGAAACTTTGCAGGGATAATAATTTTGACATCCTAGATATATATTTTTTACTCAGAGTGGCGACAAAAAATTATTTTGGAAGTTATGGCCTCCCAAAGTTTAGCAAAATTACCCAAAGATTTTTTGAGATTCTTCCAGTTATATGGAAAAATCTCAAAAAGTTTGTATGCTATGACCCTAAATGCTTAATGCAATTCGATAGATAATTCATTTATGAATCGAATGAGATGAAAATCATAATTCTAGAGTCATTTTTGGCGAAATGCGAGCCAAAAAACGGCGACAACTGCCAAAATGCAGAGCTTCAATGACGATTTTTACAGTCTAACAGCCGTAAAAACGAGATTTCTTTGAAAAAAATCTATTCGGCTGAAACTTTGCAGGGACATTAATTTTGACATCCTGGATATATATTTTTTACTCAGAGTGGCGACAAAAAATCATTTTGGAAGTTATGGCCTCCCAAAGTTTAGCAAAATTACCCAAAGATTTTTTGAGATTCTTCCAGTTATATGGAAAAATCTCAAAAAGTTTGTATGCTATGACCCTAAATGGTTAATGCAATTCGATAGATAATTCATTTATGAATCGAATGAGATGAAAATCATAATTGTAGAGTCATTTTTGGCGAAATGCGAGCCAAAAAACGGCGACAACTGCCAAAATGCAGAGCTTCAATGACGATTTTTACAGTCTAACAGCCGTAAAAACGAGATTTCTTTGAAAAAAATCTATTCGGCTGAAACTTTGCAGGGACATTAATTTTGACATCCTGGATATATATTTTTTACTCAGAGTGGCGACAAAAAATCATTTTGGAAGTTATGGCCTCCCAAAGTTTAGCAAAATTACCCAAAGATTTTTTGAGATTCTTCCAGTTATATGGAAAAATCTCAAAAAGTTTGTATGCTATGACCCTAAATGCTTAATGCAATTCGACAGATAATTCATTTATGAATCGAATGAGATGAAAATCATAATTGTAGAGTCATTTTTGGCGAAATGCGAGCCAAAAAACGGCGACAACTGCCAAAATGCAGAGCTTCAATGACGATTTTTACAGTCTAACAGCCGTAAAAACGAGATTTCTTTGAAAAAAAATCTATTCGGCTGAAACTTTGCAGGGACATTAATTTTGACATCCTGGATATATATTTCTTACTCAGAGTGGCGACAAAAAATCATTTTGGAAGTTATGGCCTCCCAAAGTTTAGCAAAATTACCCAAAGATTTTTTGAGATTCTTCCAGTTATATGGAAAAATCTCAAAAAGTTTGTATGCTATGACCCTAAATGCTTAATGCAATTCGATAGATAATTCATTTATGAATCGAATGAGATAAAAATCATAATTCTAGAGTCATTTTTGGCGAAATGCGAGCCAAAAAACGGCGACAACTGCCAAAATGCAGAGCTTCAATGACGATTTTTACAGTCTAACAGCCGTAAAAACGAGATTACTGAATATATATTTCTTACTCAGAGTGGCGACAAAAAATTATTTTGGAAGTTATGGCCTCCCAAAGTTTAGCAAAATTACCCAAAGATTTTTTGAGATTCTTCCAGTTATATGGAAAAATCTCTAAAAGTTTGTATGCTATGACCCTAAATGCTTAATGCAATTCGATAGATAATTCATTTATGAATCGAATGAGATAAAAATCATAATTCTAGAGTCATTTTTGGCGAAATGCGAGCCAAAAAACGGCGACAACTGTAAAAATGCAGAGCTTCAATGACGAATTTTACAGTCTAACAGCCGTAAAAATGAGATTTCTTTGAAAAAAAATCTATTCGGCTGAAACTTTGCAGGGACATTAATTTTGACATCCTGGATATATATTTCTTACTCAGAGTGGCGACAAAAAATTATTTTGGAAGTTATGGCCTCCCAAAGTTTAGCAAAATTACCCAAAGATTTTTTGAGATTCTTCCAGTTATATGGAAAAATCTCAAAAAGTTTGTATGCTATGACCCTAAATGCTTAATGCAATTCGACAGATAATTCATTTATGAATCGAATGAGATGAAAATCATAATTGTAGAGTCATTTTTGGCGAAATGCGAGCCAAAAAACGGCGACAACTGCCAAAATGCAGAGCTTCAATGACGATTTTTACAGTCTAACAGCCGTAAAAACGAGATTTCTTTGAAAAAAAATCTATTCGGCTGAAACTTTGCAGGGACATTAATTTTGACATCCTGGATATATAATTCTTACTCAGAGTGGCGACAAAAAATCATTTTGGAAGTTATGGCCTCCCAAAGTTTAGCAAAATTACCCAAAGATTTTTTGAGATTCTTCCAGTTATATGGAAAAATCTCAAAAAGTTTGTATGCTATGACCCTAAATGGTTAATGCAATTCGATAGATAATTCATTTATGAATCGAATGAGATGAAAATCATAATTGTAGAGTCATTTTTGGCGAAATGCGAGCCAAAAAACGGCGACAACTGCCAAAATGCAGAGCTTCAATGACGATTTTTACAGTCTAACAGCCGTAAAAACGAGATTTCTTTGAAAAAAAAATCTATTCGGCTGAAACTTTGCAGGGACATTAATTTTGACATCCTAGATATATATTTCTTACTCAGAGTGGCGACAAAAAATTATTTTGGAAGTTATGGCCTCCCAAAGTTTAGCAAAATTACCCAAAGATTTTTTGAGATTCTTCCAGTTATATGGAAAAATCTCAAAAAGTTTGTATGCTATGACCCTAAATGCTTAATGCAATTCGATAGATAATTCATTTATGAATCGAATGAGATGAAAATCATAATTCTAGAGTCATTTTTGGCGAAATGCGAGCCAAAAAACGGCGACAACTGCCAAAATGCAGAGCTTCAATGACGATTTTTACAGTCTAACAGCCGTAAAAACGAGATTTCTTTGAAAAAAATCTATTCGGCTGAAACTTTGCAGGGACATTAATTTTGACATCCTGGATATATATTTCTTACTCAGAGTGGCGACAAAAAATTATTTTGGAAGTTATGGCCTCCCAAAGTTTAGCAAAATTACCCAAAGATTTTTTGAGATTCTTCCAGTTATATGGAAAAATCTCAAAAAGTTTGTATGCTATGACCCTAAATGCTTAATGCAATTCGACAGATAATTCATTTATGAATCGAATGAGATGAAAATCATAATTGTAGAGTCATTTTTGGCGAAATGCGAGCCAAAAAACGGCGACAACTGCCAAAATGCAGAGCTTCAATGACGATTTTTACAGTCTAACAGCCGTAAAAACGAGATTTCTTTGAAAAAAAATCTATTCGGCTGAAACTTTGCAGGGACATTAATTTTGACATCCTGGATATATATTTCTTACTCAGAGTGGCGACAAAAAATCATTTTGGAAGTTATGGCCTCCCAAAGTTTAGCAAAATTACCCAAAGATTTTTTGAGATTCTTCCAGTTATATGGAAAAATCTCAAAAAGTTTGTATGCTATGACCCTAAATGGTTAATGCAATTCGACAGATAATTCATTTATGAATCGAATGAGATGAAAATCATAATTGTAGAGTCATTTTTGGCGAAATGCGAGCCAAAAAACGGCGACAACTGCCAAAATGCAGAGCTTCAATGACGATTTTTACAGTCTAACAGCCGTAAAAACGAGATTTCTTTGAAAAAAAAATCTATTCGGCTGAAACTTTGCAGGGACATTAATTTTGACATCCTGGATATATATTTCTTACTCAGAGTGGCGACAAAAAATTATTTTGGAAGTTATGGCCTCCCAAAGTTTAGCAAAATTACCCAAAGATTTTTTGAGATTCTTCCAGTTATATGGAAAAATCTCAAAAAGTTTGTATGCTATGACCCTAAATGCTTAATGCAATTCGACAGATAATTCATTTATGAATCGAATGAGATGAAAATCATAATTGTAGAGTCATTTTTGGCGAAATGCGAGCCAAAAAACGGCGACAACTGCCAAAATGCAGAGCTTCAATGACGATTTTTACAGTCTAACAGCCGTAAAAACGAGATTTCTTTGAAAAAAAATCTATTCGGCTGAAACTTTGCAGGGACATTAATTTTGACATCCTGGATATATATTTCTTACTCAGAGTGGCGACAAAAAATCATTTTGGAAGTTATGGCCTCCCAAAGTTTAGCAAAATTACCCAAAGATTTTTTGAGATTCTTCCAGTTATATGGAAAAATCTCAAAAAGTTTGTATGCTATGACCCTAATTGGTTAATGCAATTCGATAGATAATTCATTTATGAATCGAATGAGATGAAAATCATAATTGTAGAGTCATTTTTGGCGAAATGCGAGCCAAAAAACGGCGACAACTGCCAAAATGCAGAGCTTCAATGACGATTTTTACAGTCTAACAGCCGTAAAAACGAGATTTCTTTGAAAAAAAAATCTATTCGGCTGAAACTTTGCAGGGACATTAATTTTGACATCCTAGATATATAATTCTTACTCAGAGTGGCGACAAAAAATCATTTTGGAAGTTATGGCCTCCCAAAGTTTAGCAAAATTACCCAAAGATTTTTTGAGATTCTTCCAGTTATATGGAAAAATCTCAAAAAGTTTGTATGCTATGACCCTAAATGGTTAATGCAATTCGATAGATAATTCATTTATGAATCGAATGAGATGAAAATCATAATTGTAGAGTCATTTTTGGCGAAATGCGAGCCAAAAAACGGCGACAACTGCCAAAATGCAGAGCTTCAATGACGATTTTTACAGTCTAACAGCCGTAAAAACGAGATTTCTTTGAAAAAAAAATCTATTCGGCTGAAACTTTGCAGGGACATTAATTTTGACATCCTAGATATATATTTCTTACTCAGAGTGGCGACAAAAAATTATTTTGGAAGTTATGGCCTCCCAAAGTTTAGCAAAATTACCCAAAGATTTTTTGAGATTCTTCCAGTTATATGGAAAAATCTCAAAAAGTTTGTATGCTATGACCCTAAATGCTTAATGCAATTCGATAGATAATTCATTTATGAATCGAATGAGATGAAAATCATAATTCTAGAGTCATTTTTGGCGAAATGCGAGCCAAAAAACGGCGACAACTGCCAAAATGCAGAGCTTCAATGACGATTTTTACAGTCTAACAGCCGTAAAAACGAGATTTCTTTGAAAAAAATCTATTCGGCTGAAACTTTGCAGGGACATTAATTTTGACATCCTGGATATATATTTTTTACTCAGAGTGGCGACAAAAAATCATTTTGGAAGTTATGGCCTCCCAAAGTTTAGCAAAATTACCCAAAGATTTTTTGAGATTCTTCCAGTTATATGGAAAAATCTCAAAAAGTTTGTATGCTATGACCCTAAATGCTTAATGCAATTCGACAGATAATTCATTTATGAATCGAATGAGATGAAAATCATAATTGTAGAGTCATTTTTGGCGAAATGCGAGCCAAAAAACGGCGACAACTGCCAAAATGCAGAGCTTCAATGACGATTTTTACAGTCTAACAGCCGTAAAAACGAGATTACTGAATATATATTTCTTACTCAGAGTGGCGACAAAAAATTATTTTGGAAGTTATGGCCTCCCAAAGTTTAGCAAAATTACCCAAAGATTTTTTGAGATTCTTCCAGTTATATGGAAAAATCTCTAAAAGTTTGTATGCTATGACCCTAAATGCTTAATGCAATTCTATAGATAATTCATTTATGAATCGAATGAGATGAAAATCATAATTCTAGAGTCATTTTTGGCGAAATGCGAGCCAAAAAACGGCGACAACTGCCAAAATGCAGAGCTTCAATGACGAATTTTACAGTCTAACAGCCGTAAAAATGAGATTTCTTTGAAAAAAAATCTATTCGGCTGAAACTTTGCAGGGACATTAATTTTGACATCCTGGATATATATTTCTTACTCAGAGTGGCGACAAAAAATCATTTTGGAAGTTATGGCCTCCCAAAGTTTAGCAAAATTACCCAAAGATTTTTTGAGATTCTTCCAGTTATATGGAAAAATCTCAAAAAGTTTGTATGCTATGACCCTAAATGGTTAATGCAATTCGATAGATAATTCATTTATGAATCGAATGAGATGAAAATCATAATTGTAGAGTCATTTTTGGCGAAATGCGAGCCAAAAAACGGCGACAACTGCCAAAATGCAGAGCTTCAATGACGATTTTTACAGTCTAACAGCCGTAAAAACGAGATTTCTTTGAAAAAAAAATCTATTCGGCTGAAACTTTGCAGGGACATTAATTTTGACATCCTAGATATATAATTCTTACTCAGAGTGGCGACAAAAAATCATTTTGGAAGTTATGGCCTCCCAAAGTTTAGCAAAATTACCCAAAGATTTTTTGAGATTCTTCCAGTTATATGGAAAAATCTCAAAAAGTTTGTATGCTATGACCCTAAATGGTTAATGCAATTCGATAGATAATTCATTTATGAATCGAATGAGATGAAAATCATAATTGTAGAGTCATTTTTGGCGAAATGCGAGCCAAAAAACGGCGACAACTGCCAAAATGCAGAGCTTCAATGACGATTTTTACAGTCTAACAGCCGTAAAAACGAGATTTCTTTGAAAAAAAAATCTATTCGGCTGAAACTTTGCAGGGACATTAATTTTGACATCCTAGATATATATTTCTTACTCAGAGTGGCGACAAAAAATTATTTTGGAAGTTATGGCCTCCCAAAGTTTAGCAAAATTACCCAAAGATTTTTTGAGATTCTTCCAGTTATATGGAAAAATCTCAAAAAGTTTGTATGCTATGACCCTAAATGCTTAATGCAATTCGATAGATAATTCATTTATGAATCGAATGAGATGAAAATCATAATTCTAGAGTCATTTTTGGCGAAATGCGAGCCAAAAAACGGCGACAACTGCCAAAATGCAGAGCTTCAATGACGATTTTTACAGTCTAACAGCCGTAAAAACGAGATTTCTTTGAAAAAAATCTATTCGGCTGAAACTTTGCAGGGACATTAATTTTGACATCCTGGATATATATTTTTTACTCAGAGTGGCGACAAAAAATCATTTTGGAAGTTATGGCCTCCCAAAGTTTAGCAAAATTACCCAAAGATTTTTTGAGATTCTTCCAGTTATATGGAAAAATCTCAAAAAGTTTGTATGCTATGACCCTAAATGCTTAATGCAATTCGACAGATAATTCATTTATGAATCGAATGAGATGAAAATCATAATTGTAGAGTCATTTTTGGCGAAATGCGAGCCAAAAAACGGCGACAACTGCCAAAATGCAGAGCTTCAATGACGATTTTTACAGTCTAACAGCCGTAAAAACGAGATTACTGAATATATATTTCTTACTCAGAGTGGCGACAAAAAATTATTTTGGAAGTTATGGCCTCCCAAAGTTTAGCAAAATTACCCAAAGATTTTTTGAGATTCTTCCAGTTATATGGAAAAATCTCTAAAAGTTTGTATGCTATGACCCTAAATGCTTAATGCAATTCTATAGATAATTCATTTATGAATCGAATGAGATGAAAATCATAATTGTAGAGTCATTTTTGGCGAAATGCGAGCCAAAAAACGGCGACAACTGCCAAAATGCAGAGCTTCAATGACGAATTTTACAGTCTAACAGCCGTAAAAATGAGATTTCTTTGAAAAAAAATCTATTCGGCTGAAACTTTGCAGGGACATTAATTTTGACATCCTGGATATATATTTCTTACTCAGAGTGGCGACAAAAAATTATTTTGGAAGTTATGGCCTCCCAAAGTTTAGCAAAATTACCCAAAGATTTTTTGAGATTCTTCCAGTTATATGGAAAAATCTCAAAAAGTTTGTATGCTATGACCCTAAATGCTAAATGCAATTCGACAGATAATTCATTTATGAATCGAATGAGATGAAAATCATAATTGTAGAGTCATTTTTGGCGAAATGCGAGCCAAAAAACGGCGACAACTGCCAAAATGCAGAGCTTCAATGACGATTTTTACAGTCTAACAGCCGTAAAAACGAGATTTCTTTGAAAAAAAATCTATTCGGCTGAAACTTTGCAGGGACATTAATTTTGACATCCTGGATATATATTTCTTACTCAGAGTGGCGACAAAAAATCATTTTGGAAGTTATGGCCTCCCAAAGTTTAGCAAAATTACCCAAAGATTTTTTGAGATTCTTCCAGTTATATGGAAAAATCTCAAAAAGTTTGTATGCTATGACCCTAAATGGTTAATGCAATTCGACAGATAATTCATTTATGAATCGAATGAGATGAAAATCATAATTGTAGAGTCATTTTTGGCGAAATGCGAGCCAAAAAACGGCGACAACTGCCAAAATGCAGAGCTTCAATGACGATTTTTACAGTCTAACAGCCGTAAAAACGAGATTTCTTTGAAAAAAAATCTATTCGGCTGAAACTTTGCAGGGACATTAATTTTGACATCCTGGATATATATTTCTTACTCAGAGTGGCGACAAAAAATTATTTTGGAAGTTATGGCCTCCCAAAGTTTAGCAAAATTACCCAAAGATTTTTTGAGATTCTTCCAGTTATATGGAAAAATCTCAAAAAGTTTGTATGCTATGACCCTAAATGCTTAATGCAATTCGACAGATAATTCATTTATGAATCGAATGAGATGAAAATCATAATTGTAGAGTCATTTTTGGCGAAATGCGAGCCAAAAAACGGCGACAACTGCCAAAATGCAGAGCTTCAATGACGATTTTTACAGTCTAACAGCCGTAAAAACGAGATTTCTTTGAAAAAAAATCTATTCGGCTGAAACTTTGCAGGGACATTAATTTTGACATCCTGGATATATATTTCTTACTCAGAGTGGCGACAAAAAATCATTTTGGAAGTTATGGCCTCCCAAAGTTTAGCAAAATTACCCAAAGATTTTTTGAGATTCTTCCAGTTATATGGAAAAATCTCAAAAAGTTTGTATGCTATGACCCTAAATGGTTAATGCAATTCGATAGATAATTCATTTATGAATCGAATGAGATGAAAATCATAATTGTAGAGTCATTTTTGGCGAAATGCGAGCCAAAAAACGGCGACAACTGCCAAAATGCAGAGCTTCAATGACGATTTTTACAGTCTAACAGCCGTAAAAACGAGATTTCTTTGAAAAAAAAATCTATTCGGCTGAAACTTTGCAGGGACATTAATTTTGACATCCTAGATATATATTTCTTACTCAGAGTGGCGACAAAAAATTATTTTGGAAGTTATGGCCTCCCAAAGTTTAGCAAAATTACCCAAAGATTTTTTGAGATTCTTCCAGTTATATGGAAAAATCTCAAAAAGTTTGTATGCTATGACCCTAAATGCTTAATGCAATTCGATAGATAATTCATTTATGAATCGAATGAGATGAAAATCATAATTCTAGAGTCATTTTTGGCGAAATGCGAGCCAAAAAACGGCGACAACTGCCAAAATGCAGAGCTTCAATGACGATTTTTACAGTCTAACAGCCGTAAAAACGAGATTTCTTTGAAAAAAATCTATTCGGCTGAAACTTTGCAGGGACATTAATTTTGACATCCTGGATATATATTTTTTACTCAGAGTGGCGACAAAAAATCATTTTGGAAGTTATGGCCTCCCAAAGTTTAGCAAAATTACCCAAAGATTTTTTGAGATTCTTCCAGTTATATGGAAAAATCTCAAAAAGTTTGTATGCTATGACCCTAAATGCTTAATGCAATTCGACAGATAATTCATTTATGAATCGAATGAGATGAAAATCATAATTGTAGAGTCATTTTTGGCGAAATGCGAGCCAAAAAACGGCGACAACTGCCAAAATGCAGAGCTTCAATGACGATTTTTACAGTCTAACAGCCGTAAAAACGAGATTACTGAATATATATTTCTTACTCAGAGTGGCGACAAAAAATTATTTTGGAAGTTATGGCCTCCCAAAGTTTAGCAAAATTACCCAAAGATTTTTTGAGATTCTTCCAGTTATATGGAAAAATCTCTAAAAGTTTGTATGCTATGACCCTAAATGCTTAATGCAATTCTATAGATAATTCATTTATGAATCGAATGAGTTGAAAATCATAATTCTAGAGTCATTTTTGGCGAAATGCGAGCCAAAAAACGGCGACAACTGCCAAAATGCAGAGCTTCAATGACGAATTTTACAGTCTAACAGCCGTAAAAATGAGATTTCTTTGAAAAAAAATCTATTCGGCTGAAACTTTGCAGGGACATTAATTTTGACATCCTGGATATATATTTCTTACTCAGAGTGGCGACAAAAAATTATTTTGGAAGTTATGGCCTCCCAAAGTTTAGCAAAATTACCCAAAGATTTTTTGAGATTCTTCCAGTTATATGGAAAAATCTCAAAAAGTTTGTATGCTATGACCCTAAATGCTTAATGCAATTCGACAGATAATTCATTTATGAATCGAATGAGATGAAAATCATAATTGTAGAGTCATTTTTGGCGAAATGCGAGCCAAAAAACGGCGACAACTGCCAAAATGCAGAGCTTCAATGACGATTTTTACAGTCTAACAGCCGTAAAAACGAGATTTCTTTGAAAAAAAATCTATTCGGCTGAAACTTTGCAGGGACATTAATTTTGACATCCTGGATATATATTTCTTACTCAGAGTGGCGACAAAAAATCATTTTGGAAGTTATGGCCTCCCAAAGTTTAGCAAAATTACCCAAAGATTTTTTGAGATTCTTCCAGTTATATGGAAAAATCTCAAAAAGTTTGTATGCTATGACCCTAAATGGTTAATGCAATTCGATAGATAATTCATTTATGAATCGAATGAGATGAAAATCATAATTGTAGAGTCATTTTTGGCGAAATGCGAGCCAAAAAACGGCGACAACTGCCAAAATGCAGAGCTTCAATGACGATTTTTACAGTCTAACAGCCGTAAAAACGAGATTTCTTTGAAAAAAAAATCTATTCGGCTGAAACTTTGCAGGGACATTAATTTTGACATCCTAGATATATATTTCTTACTCAGAGTGGCGACAAAAAATTATTTTGGAAGTTATGGCCTCCCAAAGTTTAGCAAAATTACCCAAAGATTTTTTGAGATTCTTCCAGTTATATGGAAAAATCTCAAAAAGTTTGTATGCTATGACCCTAAATGCTTAATGCAATTCGATAGATAATTCATTTATGAATCGAATGAGATGAAAATCATAATTCTAGAGTCATTTTTGGCGAAATGCGAGCCAAAAAACGGCGACAACTGCCAAAATGCAGAGCTTCAATGACGATTTTTACAGTCTAACAGCCGTAAAAACGAGATTTCTTTGAAAAAAATCTATTCGGCTGAAACTTTGCAGGGACATTAATTTTGACATCCTGGATATATATTTTTTACTCAGAGTGGCGACAAAAAATCATTTTGGAAGTTATGGCCTCCCAAAGTTTAGCAAAATTACCCAAAGATTTTTTGAGATTCTTCCAGTTATATGGAAAAATCTCAAAAAGTTTGTATGCTATGACCCTAAATGCTTAATGCAATTCGACAGATAATTCATTTATGAATCGAATGAGATGAAAATCATAATTGTAGAGTCATTTTTGGCGAAATGCGAGCCAAAAAACGGCGACAACTGCCAAAATGCAGAGCTTCAATGACGATTTTTACAGTCTAACAGCCGTAAAAACGAGATTACTGAATATATATTTCTTACTCAGAGTGGCGACAAAAAATTATTTTGGAAGTTATGGCCTCCCAAAGTTTAGCAAAATTACCCAAAGATTTTTTGAGATTCTTCCAGTTATATGGAAAAATCTCTAAAAGTTTGTATGCTATGACCCTAAATGCTTAATGCAATTCTATAGATAATTCATTTATGAATCGAATGAGATGAAAATCATAATTCTAGAGTCATTTTTGGCGAAATGCGAGCCAAAAAACGGCGACAACTGCCAAAATGCAGAGCTTCAATGACGAATTTTACAGTCTAACAGCCGTAAAAATGAGATTTCTTTGAAAAAAAATCTATTCGGCTGAAACTTTGCAGGGACATTAATTTTGACATCCTGGATATATATTTCTTACTCAGAGTGGCGACAAAAAATTATTTTGGAAGTTATGGCCTCCCAAAGTTTAGCAAAATTACCCAAAGATTTTTTGAGATTCTTCCAGTTATATGGAAAAATCTCAAAAAGTTTGTATGCTATGACCCTAAATGCTTAATGCAATTCGACAGATAATTCATTTATGAATCGAATGAGATGAAAATCATAATTGTAGAGTCATTTTTGGCGAAATGCGAGCCAAAAAACGGCGACAACTGCCAAAATGCAGAGCTTCAATGACGATTTTTACAGTCTAACAGCCGTAAAAACGAGATTTCTTTGAAAAAAAATCTATTCGGCTGAAACTTTGCAGGGACATTAATTTTGACATCCTGGATATATATTTCTTACTCAGAGTGGCGACAAAAAATCATTTTGGAAGTTATGGCCTCCCAAAGTTTAGCAAAATTACCCAAAGATTTTTTGAGATTCTTCCAGTTATATGGAAAAATCTCAAAAAGTTTGTATGCTATGACCCTAAATGCTTAATGCAATTCTATAGATAATTCATTTATGAATCGAATGAGATGAAAATCATAATTCTAGAGTCATTTTTGGCGAAATGCGAGCCAAAAAACGGCGACAACTGCCAAAATGCAGAGCTTCAATGACGAATTTTACAGTCTAACAGCCGTAAAAATGAGATTTCTTTGAAAAAAAATCTATTCGGCTGAAACTTTGCAGGGACATTAATTTTGACATCCTGGATATATATTTCTTACTCAGAGTGGCGACAAAAAATCATTTTGGAAGTTATGGCCTCCCAAAGTTTAGCAAAATTACCCAAAGATTTTTTGAGATTCTTCCAGTTATATGGAAAAATCTCAAAAAGTTTGTATGCTATGACCCTAAATGCTTAATGCAATTCGACAGATAATTCATTTATGAATCGAATGAGATGAAAATCATAATTGTAGAGTCATTTTTGGCGAAATGCGAGCCAAAAAACGGCGACAACTGCCAAAATGCAGAGCTTCAATGACGATTTTTACAGTCTAACAGCCGTAAAAACGAGATTACTGAATATATATTTCTTACTCAGAGTGGCGACAAAAAATTATTTTGGAAGTTATGGCCTCCCAAAGTTTAGCAAAATTACCCAAAGATTTTTTGAGATTCTTCCAGTTATATGGAAAAATCTCTAAAAGTTTGTATGCTATGACCCTAAATGCTTAATGCAATTCTATAGATAATTCATTTATGAATCGAATGAGATGAAAATCATAATTCTAGAGTCATTTTTGGCGAAATGCGAGCCAAAAAACGGCGACAACTGCCAAAATGCAGAGCTTCAATGACGAATTTTACAGTCTAACAGCCGTAAAAATGAGATTTCTTTGAAAAAAAATCTATTCGGCTGAAACTTTGCAGGGACATTAATTTTGACATCCTGGATATATATTTCTTACTCAGAGTGGCGACAAAAAATTATTTTGGAAGTTATGGCCTCCCAAAGTTTAGCAAAATTACCCAAAGATTTTTTGAGATTCTTCCAGTTATATGGAAAAATCTCAAAAAGTTTGTATGCTATGACCCTAAATGCTTAATGCAATTCGACAGATAATTCATTTATGAATCGAATGAGATGAAAATCATAATTGTAGAGTCATTTTTGGCGAAATGCGAGCCAAAAAACGGCGACAACTGCCAAAATGCAGAGCTTCAATGACGATTTTTACAGTCTAACAGCCGTAAAAACGAGATTTCTTTGAAAAAAAATCTATTCGGCTGAAACTTTGCAGGGACATTAATTTTGACATCCTGGATATATATTTCTTACTCAGAGTGGCGACAAAAAATCATTTTGGAAGTTATGGCCTCCCAAAGTTTAGCAAAATTACCCAAAGATTTTTTGAGATTCTTCCAGTTATATGGAAAAATCTCAAAAAGTTTGTATGCTATGACCCTAAATGCTTAATGCAATTCTATAGATAATTCATTTATGAATCGAATGAGATGAAAATCATAATTCTAGAGTCATTTTTGGCGAAATGCGAGCCAAAAAACGGCGACAACTGCCAAAATGCAGAGCTTCAATGACGAATTTTACAGTCTAACAGCCGTAAAAATGAGATTTCTTTGAAAAAAAATCTATTCGGCTGAAACTTTGCAGGGACATTAATTTTGACATCCTGGATATATATTTCTTACTCAGAGTGGCGACAAAAAATCATTTTGGAAGTTATGGCCTCCCAAAGTTTAGCAAAATTACCCAAAGATTTTTTGAGATTCTTCCAGTTATATGGAAAAATCTCAAAAAGTTTGTATGCTATGACCCTAAATGGTTAATGCAATTCGATAGATAATTCATTTATGAATCGAATGAGATGAAAATCATAATTGTAGAGTCATTTTTGGCGAAATGCGAGCCAAAAAACGGCGACAACTGCCAAAATGCAGAGCTTCAATGACGATTTTTACAGTCTAACAGCCGTAAAAACGAGATTTCTTTGAAAAAAAAATCTATTCGGCTGAAACTTTGCAGGGACATTAATTTTGACATCCTAGATATATAATTCTTACTCAGAGTGGCGACAAAAAATCATTTTGGAAGTTATGGCCTCCCAAAGTTTAGCAAAATTACCCAAAGATTTTTTGAGATTCTTCCAGTTATATGGAAAAATCTCAAAAAGTTTGTATGCTATGACCCTAAATGGTTAATGCAATTCGATAGATAATTCATTTATGAATCGAATGAGATGAAAATCATAATTGTAGAGTCATTTTTGGCGAAATGCGAGCCAAAAAACGGCGACAACTGCCAAAATGCAGAGCTTCAATGACGATTTTTACAGTCTAACAGCCGTAAAAACGAGATTTCTTTGAAAAAAAAATCTATTCGGCTGAAACTTTGCAGGGACATTAATTTTGACATCCTAGATATATATTTCTTACTCAGAGTGGCGACAAAAAATTATTTTGGAAGTTATGGCCTCCCAAAGTTTAGCAAAATTACCCAAAGATTTTTTGAGATTCTTCCAGTTATATGGAAAAATCTCAAAAAGTTTGTATGCTATGACCCTAAATGCTTAATGCAATTCGATAGATAATTCATTTATGAATCGAATGAGATGAAAATCATAATTCTAGAGTCATTTTTGGCGAAATGCGAGCCAAAAAACGGCGACAACTGCCAAAATGCAGAGCTTCAATGACGATTTTTACAGTCTAACAGCCGTAAAAACGAGATTTCTTTGAAAAAAATCTATTCGGCTGAAACTTTGCAGGGACATTAATTTTGACATCCTGGATATATATTTTTTACTCAGAGTGGCGACAAAAAATCATTTTGGAAGTTATGGCCTCCCAAAGTTTAGCAAAATTACCCAAAGATTTTTTGAGATTCTTCCAGTTATATGGAAAAATCTCAAAAAGTTTGTATGCTATGACCCTAAATGCTTAATGCAATTCGACAGATAATTCATTTATGAATCGAATGAGATGAAAATCATAATTGTAGAGTCATTTTTGGCGAAATGCGAGCCAAAAAACGGCGACAACTGCCAAAATGCAGAGCTTCAATGACGATTTTTACAGTCTAACAGCCGTAAAAACGAGATTACTGAATATATATTTCTTACTCAGAGTGGCGACAAAAAATTATTTTGGAAGTTATGGCCTCCCAAAGTTTAGCAAAATTACCCAAAGATTTTTTGAGATTCTTCCAGTTATATGGAAAAATCTCTAAAAGTTTGTATGCTATGACCCTAAATGCTTAATGCAATTCTATAGATAATTCATTTATGAATCGAATGAGATGAAAATCATAATTGTAGAGTCATTTTTGGCGAAATGCGAGCCAAAAAACGGCGACAACTGCCAAAATGCAGAGCTTCAATGACGAATTTTACAGTCTAACAGCCGTAAAAATGAGATTTCTTTGAAAAAAAATCTATTCGGCTGAAACTTTGCAGGGACATTAATTTTGACATCCTGGATATATATTTCTTACTCAGAGTGGCGACAAAAAATTATTTTGGAAGTTATGGCCTCCCAAAGTTTAGCAAAATTACCCAAAGATTTTTTGAGATTCTTCCAGTTATATGGAAAAATCTCAAAAAGTTTGTATGCTATGACCCTAAATGCTTAATGCAATTCGACAGATAATTCATTTATGAATCGAATGAGATGAAAATCATAATTGTAGAGTCATTTTTGGCGAAATGCGAGCCAAAAAACGGCGACAACTGCCAAAATGCAGAGCTTCAATGACGATTTTTACAGTCTAACAGCCGTAAAAACGAGATTTCTTTGAAAAAAAATCTATTCGGCTGAAACTTTGCAGGGACATTAATTTTGACATCCTGGATATATATTTCTTACTCAGAGTGGCGACAAAAAATCATTTTGGAAGTTATGGCCTCCCAAAGTTTAGCAAAATTACCCAAAGATTTTTTGAGATTCTTCCAGTTATATGGAAAAATCTCAAAAAGTTTGTATGCTATGACCCTAAATGGTTAATGCAATTCGACAGATAATTCATTTATGAATCGAATGAGATGAAAATCATAATTGTAGAGTCATTTTTGGCGAAATGCGAGCCAAAAAACGGCGACAACTGCCAAAATGCAGAGCTTCAATGACGATTTTTACAGTCTAACAGCCGTAAAAACGAGATTTCTTTGAAAAAAAATCTATTCGGCTGAAACTTTGCAGGGACATTAATTTTGACATCCTGGATATATATTTCTTACTCAGAGTGGCGACAAAAAATTATTTTGGAAGTTATGGCCTCCCAAAATTTAGCAAAATTACCCAAAGATTTTTTGAGATTCTTCCAGTTATATGGAAAAATCTCAAAAAGTTTGTATGCTATGACCCTAAATGCTTAATGCAATTCGACAGATAATTCATTTATGAATCGAATGAGATGAAAATCATAATTGTAGAGTCATTTTTGGCGAAATGCGAGCCAAAAAACGGCGACAACTGCCAAAATGCAGAGCTTCAATGACGATTTTTACAGTCTAACAGCCGTAAAAACGAGATTTCTTTGAAAAAAAATCTATTCGGCTGAAACTTTGCAGGGACATTAATTTTGACATCCTGGATATATATTTCTTACTCAGAGTGGCGACAAAAAATCATTTTGGAAGTTATGGCCTCCCAAAGTTTAGCAAAATTACCCAAAGATTTTTTGAGATTCTTCCAGTTATATGGAAAAATCTCAAAAAGTTTGTATGCTATGACCCTAAATGGTTAATGCAATTCGATAGATAATTCATTTATGAATCGAATGAGATGAAAATCATAATTGTAGAGTCATTTTTGGCGAAATGCGAGCCAAAAAACGGCGACAACTGCCAAAATGCAGAGCTTCAATGACGATTTTTACAGTCTAACAGCCGTAAAAACGAGATTTCTTTGAAAAAAAAATCTATTCGGCTGAAACTTTGCAGGGACATTAATTTTGACATCCTAGATATATATTTCTTACTCAGAGTGGCGACAAAAAATTATTTTGGAAGTTATGGCCTCCCAAAGTTTAGCAAAATTACCCAAAGATTTTTTGAGATTCTTCCAGTTATATGGAAAAATCTCAAAAAGTTTGTATGCTATGACCCTAAATGCTTAATGCAATTCGATAGATAATTCATTTATGAATCGAATGAGATGAAAATCATAATTCTAGAGTCATTTTTGGCGAAATGCGAGCCAAAAAACGGCGACAACTGCCAAAATGCAGAGCTTCAATGACGATTTTTACAGTCTAACAGCCGTAAAAACGAGATTTCTTTGAAAAAAATCTATTCGGCTGAAACTTTGCAGGGACATTAATTTTGACATCCTGGATATATATTTTTTACTCAGAGTGGCGACAAAAAATCATTTTGGAAGTTATGGCCTCCCAAAGTTTAGCAAAATTACCCAAAGATTTTTTGAGATTCTTCCAGTTATATGGAAAAATCTCAAAAAGTTTGTATGCTATGACCCTAAATGCTTAATGCAATTCGACAGATAATTCATTTATGAATCGAATGAGATGAAAATCATAATTGTAGAGTCATTTTTGGCGAAATGCGAGCCAAAAAACGGCGACAACTGCCAAAATGCAGAGCTTCAATGACGATTTTTACAGTCTAACAGCCGTAAAAACGAGATTACTGAATATATATTTCTTACTCAGAGTGGCGACAAAAAATTATTTTGGAAGTTATGGCCTCCCAAAGTTTAGCAAAATTACCCAAAGATTTTTTGAGATTCTTCCAGTTATATGGAAAAATCTCTAAAAGTTTGTATGCTATGACCCTAAATGCTTAATGCAATTCTATAGATAATTCATTTATGAATCGAATGAGTTGAAAATCATAATTCTAGAGTCATTTTTGGCGAAATGCGAGCCAAAAAACGGCGACAACTGCCAAAATGCAGAGCTTCAATGACGAATTTTACAGTCTAACAGCCGTAAAAATGAGATTTCTTTGAAAAAAAATCTATTCGGCTGAAACTTTGCAGGGACATTAATTTTGACATCCTGGATATATATTTCTTACTCAGAGTGGCGACAAAAAATTATTTTGGAAGTTATGGCCTCCCAAAGTTTAGCAAAATTACCCAAAGATTTTTTGAGATTCTTCCAGTTATATGGAAAAATCTCAAAAAGTTTGTATGCTATGACCCTAAATGCTTAATGCAATTCGACAGATAATTCATTTATGAATCGAATGAGATGAAAATCATAATTGTAGAGTCATTTTTGGCGAAATGCGAGCCAAAAAACGGCGACAACTGCCAAAATGCAGAGCTTCAATGACGATTTTTACAGTCTAACAGCCGTAAAAACGAGATTTCTTTGAAAAAAAATCTATTCGGCTGAAACTTTGCAGGGACATTAATTTTGACATCCTGGATATATATTTCTTACTCAGAGTGGCGACAAAAAATCATTTTGGAAGTTATGGCCTCCCAAAGTTTAGCAAAATTACCCAAAGATTTTTTGAGATTCTTCCAGTTATATGGAAAAATCTCAAAAAGTTTGTATGCTATGACCCTAAATGGTTAATGCAATTCGATAGATAATTCATTTATGAATCGAATGAGATGAAAATCATAATTGTAGAGTCATTTTTGGCGAAATGCGAGCCAAAAAACGGCGACAACTGCCAAAATGCAGAGCTTCAATGACGATTTTTACAGTCTAACAGCCGTAAAAACGAGATTTCTTTGAAAAAAAAATCTATTCGGCTGAAACTTTGCAGGGACATTAATTTTGACATCCTAGATATATATTTCTTACTCAGAGTGGCGACAAAAAATTATTTTGGAAGTTATGGCCTCCCAAAGTTTAGCAAAATTACCCAAAGATTTTTTGAGATTCTTCCAGTTATATGGAAAAATCTCAAAAAGTTTGTATGCTATGACCCTAAATGCTTAATGCAATTCGATAGATAATTCATTTATGAATCGAATGAGATGAAAATCATAATTCTAGAGTCATTTTTGGCGAAATGCGAGCCAAAAAACGGCGACAACTGCCAAAATGCAGAGCTTCAATGACGATTTTTACAGTCTAACAGCCGTAAAAACGAGATTTCTTTGAAAAAAAATCTATTCGGCTGAAACTTTGCAGGGACATTAATTTTGACATCCTGGATATATATTTCTTACTCAGAGTGGCGACAAAAAATCATTTTGGAAGTTATGGCCTCCCAAAGTTTAGCAAAATTACCCAAAGATTTTTTGAGATTCTTCCAGTTATATGGAAAAATCTCAAAAAGTTTGTATGCTATGACCCTAAATGGTTAATGCAATTCGATAGATAATTCATTTATGAATCGAATGAGATGAAAATCATAATTGTAGAGTCATTTTTGGCGAAATGCGAGCCAAAAAACGGCGACAACTGCCAAAATGCAGAGCTTCAATGACGATTTTTACAGTCTAACAGCCGTAAAAACGAGATTTCTTTGAAAAAAAAATCTATTCGGCTGAAACTTTGCAGGGACATTAATTTTGACATCCTAGATATATATTTCTTACTCAGAGTGGCGACAAAAAATCATTTTGGAAGTTATGGCCTCCCAAAGTTTAGCAAAATTACCCAAAGATTTTTTGAGATTCTTCCAGTTATATGGAAAAATCTCAAAAAGTTTGTATGCTATGACCCTAAATGCTTAATGCAATTCGACAGATAATTCATTTATGAATCGAATGAGATGAAAATCATAATTGTAGAGTCATTTTTGGCGAAATGCGAGCCAAAAAACGGCGACAACTGCCAAAATGCAGAGCTTCAATGACGATTTTTACAGTCTAACAGCCGTAAAAACGAGATTACTGAATATATATTTCTTACTCAGAGTGGCGACAAAAAATTATTTTGGAAGTTATGGCCTCCCAAAGTTTAGCAAAATTACCCAAAGATTTTTTGAGATTCTTCCAGTTATATGGAAAAATCTCTAAAAGTTTGTATGCTATGACCCTAAATGCTTAATGCAATTCTATAGATAATTCATTTATGAATCGAATGAGATGAAAATCATAATTCTAGAGTCATTTTTGGCGAAATGCGAGCCAAAAAACGGCGACAACTGCCAAAATGCAGAGCTTCAATGACGAATTTTACAGTCTAACAGCCGTAAAAATGAGATTTCTTTGAAAAAAAATCTATTCGGCTGAAACTTTGCAGGGACATTAATTTTGACATCCTGGATATATATTTCTTACTCAGAGTGGCGACAAAAAATTATTTTGGAAGTTATGGCCTCCCAAAGTTTAGCAAAATTACCCAAAGATTTTTTGAGATTCTTCCAGTTATATGGAAAAATCTCAAAAAGTTTGTATGCTATGACCCTAAATGCTTAATGCAATTCGACAGATAATTCATTTATGAATCGAATGAGATGAAAATCATAATTGTAGAGTCATTTTTGGCGAAATGCGAGCCAAAAAACGGCGACAACTGCCAAAATGCAGAGCTTCAATGACGATTTTTACAGTCTAACAGCCGTAAAAACGAGATTTCTTTGAAAAAAAATCTATTCGGCTGAAACTTTGCAGGGACATTAATTTTGACATCCTGGATATATATTTCTTACTCAGAGTGGCGACAAAAAATCATTTTGGAAGTTATGGCCTCCCAAAGTTTAGCAAAATTACCCAAAGATTTTTTGAGATTCTTCCAGTTATATGGAAAAATCTCAAAAAGTTTGTATGCTATGACCCTAAATGCTTAATGCAATTCGACAGATAATTCATTTATGAATCGAATGAGATGAAAATCATAATTGTAGAGTCATTTTTGGCGAAATGCGAGCCAAAAAACGGCGACAACTGCAGAGCTTCAATGACGATTTTTACAGTCTAACAGCCGTAAAAACGAGATTTCTTTGAAAAAAATCTATTCGGCTGAAACTTTGCAGGGACATTAATTTTGACATCCTGGATATATATTTCTTACTCAGAGTGGCGACAAAAAATCATTTTGGAAGTTATGGCCTCCCAAAGTTTAGCAAAATTACCCAAAGATTTTTTGAGATTCTTCCAGTTATATGGAAAAATCTCAAAAAGTTTGTATGCTATGACCCTAAATGCTTAATGCAATTCGATAGATAATTCATTTATGAATCGAATGAGATAAAAATCATAATTCTAGAGTCATTTTTGGCGAAATGCGAGCCAAAAAACGGCGACAACTGCCCAAATACGAGCTTCAATGACGATTTTTACAGTCTAACAGCCGTAAAAATGAGATTTCTTTGAAAAAAAATCTATTCGGCTGAAACTTTGCAAGGACATTAATTTTGACATCCTGAATATATATTTCTTACTCAGAGTGGCGACAAAAAATTATTTTGGAAGTTATGGCCTCCCAAAGTTTAGCAAAATTACCCAAAGATTTTTTGAGATTCTTCCAGTTATATGGAAAAATCTCAAAAAGTTTGTATGCTATGACCCTAAATGCTTAATGCAATTCGATAGATAATTCATTTATGAATCGAATGAGATGAAAATCATAATTGTAGAGTCATTTTTGGCGAAATGCGAGCCAAAAAACGGCGACAACTGCCAAAATGCAGAGCTTCAATGACGATTTTTACAGTCTAACAGCCGTAAAAACGAGATTTCTTTGAAAAAAAATCTATTCGGCTGAAACTTTGCAGGGACATTAATTTTGACATCCTGGATATATATTTCTTACTCAGAGTGGCGACAAAAAATCATTTTGGAAGTTATGGCCTCCCAAAGTTTAGCAAAATTACCCAAAGATTTTTTGAGATTCTTCCAGTTATATGGAAAAATCTCAAAAAGTTTGTATGCTATGACCCTAAATGCTTAATGCAATTCGATAGATAATTCATTTATGAATCGAATGAGATGAAAATCATAATTCTAGAGTCATTTTTGGCGAAATGCGAGCCAAAAAACGGCGACAACTGCCAAAATGCAGAGCTTCAATGACGATTTTTACAGTCTAACAGCCGTAAAAACGAGATTTCTTTGAAAAAAATCTATTCGGCTGAAACTTTGCAGGGACATTAATTTTGACATCCTGGATATATATTTTTTACTCAGAGTGGCGACAAAAAATTATTTTGGAAGTTATGGCCTCCCAAAGTTTAGCAAAATTACCCAAAGATTTTTTGAGATTCTTCCAGTTATATGGAAAAATCTCAAAAAGTTTGTATGCTATGACCCTAAATGCTTAATGCAATTCGACAGATAATTCATTTATGAATCGAATGAGATGAAAATCATAATTGTAGAGTCATTTTTGGCGAAATGCGAGCCAAAAAACGGCGACAACTGCCAAAATGCAGAGCTTCAATGACGATTTTTACAGTCTAACAGCCGTAAAAACGAGATTTCTTTGAAAAAAATCTATTCGGCTGAAACTTTGCAGGGACATTAATTTTGACATCCTGGATATATATTTCTTACTCAGAGTGGCGACAAAAAATCATTTTGGAAGTTATGGCCTCCCAAAGTTTAGCAAAATTACCCAAAGATTTTTTGAGATTCTTCCAGTTATATGGAAAAATCTCAAAAAGTTTGTATGCTATGACCCTAAATGCTTAATGCAATTCGATAGATAATTCATTTATGAATCGAATGAGATAAAAATCATAATTCTAGAGTCATTTTTGGCGAAATGCGAGCCAAAAAACGGCGACAACTGCCCAAATACGAGCTTCAATGACGATTTTTACAGTCTAACAGCCGTAAAAATGAGATTTCTTTGAAAAAAAATCTATTCGGCTGAAACTTTGCAAGGACATTAATTTTGACATCCTGAATATATATTTCTTACTCAGAGTGGCGACAAAAAATTATTTTGGAAGTTATGGCCTCCCAAAGTTTAGCAAAATTACCCAAAGATTTTTTGAGATTCTTCCAGTTATATGGAAAAATCTCAAAAAGTTTGTATGCTATGACCCTAAATGCTTAATGCAATTCGATAGATAATTCATTTATGAATCGAATGAGATGAAAATCATAATTGTAGAGTCATTTTTGGCGAAATGCGAGCCAAAAAACGGCGACAACTGCCAAAATGCAGAGCTTCAATGACGATTTTTACAGTCTAACAGCCGTAAAAACGAGATTTCTTTGAAAAAAAATCTATTCGGCTGAAACTTTGCAGGGACATTAATTTTGACATCCTGGATATATATTTTTTACTCAGAGTGGCGACAAAAAATTATTTTGGAAGTTATGGCCTCCCAAAGTTTAGCAAAATTACCCAAAGATTTTTTGAGATTCTTCCAGTTATATGGAAAAATCTCAAAAAGTTTGTATGCTATGACCCTAAATGCTTAATGCAATTCGATAGATAATTCATTTATGAATCGAATGAGATAAAAATCATAATTCTAGAGTCATTTTTGGCGAAATGCGAGCCAAAAAACGGCGACAACTGCCCAAATACGAGCTTCAATGACGATTTTTACAGTCTAACAGCCGTAAAAATGAGATTTCTTTGAAAAAAAATCTATTCGGCTGAAACTTTGCAAGGACATTAATTTTGACATCCTGAATATATATTTCTTACTCAGAGTGGCGACAAAAAATTATTTTGGAAGTTATGGCCTCCCAAAGTTTAGCAAAATTACCCAAAGATTTTTTGAGATTCTTCCAGTTATATGGAAAAATCTCAAAAAGTTTGTATGCTATGACCCTAAATGCTTAATGCAATTCGATAGATAATTCATTTATGAATCGAATGAGATGAAAATCATAATTGTAGAGTCATTTTTGGCGAAATGCGAGCCAAAAAACGGCGACAACTGCCAAAATGCAGAGCTTCAATGACGATTTTTACAGTCTAACAGCCGTAAAAACGAGATTTCTTTGAAAAAAAATCTATTCGGCTGAAACTTTGCAGGGACATTAATTTTGACATCCTGGATATATATTTCTTACTCAGAGTGGCGACAAAAAATCATTTTGGAAGTTATGGCCTCCCAAAGTTTAGCAAAATTACCCAAAGATTTTTTGAGATTCTTCCAGTTATATGGAAAAATCTCAAAAAGTTTGTATGCTATGACCCTAAATGCTTAATGCAATTCGATAGATAATTCATTTATGAATCGAATGAGATGAAAATCATAATTCTAGAGTCATTTTTGGCGAAATGCGAGCCAAAAAACGGCGACAACTGCCAAAATGCAGAGCTTCAATGACGATTTTTACAGTCTAACAGCCGTAAAAACGAGATTTCTTTGAAAAAAATCTATTCGGCTGAAACTTTGCAGGGACATTAATTTTGACATCCTGGATATATATTTTTTACTCAGAGTGGCGACAAAAAATTATTTTGGAAGTTATGGCCTCCCAAAGTTTAGCAAAATTACCCAAAGATTTTTTGAGATTCTTCCAGTTATATGGAAAAATCTCAAAAAGTTTGTATGCTATGACCCTAAATGCTTAATGCAATTCGACAGATAATTCATTTATGAATCGAATGAGATGAAAATCATAATTGTAGAGTCATTTTTGGCGAAATGCGAGCCAAAAAACGGCGACAACTGCCAAAATGCAGAGCTTCAATGACGATTTTTACAGTCTAACAGCCGTAAAAACGAGATTTCTTTGAAAAAAATCTATTCGGCTGAAACTTTGCAGGGACATTAATTTTGACATCCTGGATATATATTTCTTACTCAGAGTGGCGACAAAAAATCATTTTGGAAGTTATGGCCTCCCAAAGTTTAGCAAAATTACCCAAAGATTTTTTGAGATTCTTCCAGTTATATGGAAAAATCTCAAAAAGTTTGTATGCTATGACCCTAAATGCTTAATGCAATTCGATAGATAATTCATTTATGAATCGAATGAGATAAAAATCATAATTCTAGAGTCATTTTTGGCGAAATGCGAGCCAAAAAACGGCGACAACTGCCCAAATACGAGCTTCAATGACGATTTTTACAGTCTAACAGCCGTAAAAATGAGATTTCTTTGAAAAAAAATCTATTCGGCTGAAACTTTGCAAGGACATTAATTTTGACATCCTGAATATATATTTCTTACTCAGAGTGGCGACAAAAAATTATTTTGGAAGTTATGGCCTCCCAAAGTTTAGCAAAATTACCCAAAGATTTTTTGAGATTCTTCCAGTTATATGGAAAAATCTCAAAAAGTTTGTATGCTATGACCCTAAATGCTTAATGCAATTCGATAGATAATTCATTTATGAATCGAATGAGATGAAAATCATAATTGTAGAGTCATTTTTGGCGAAATGCGAGCCAAAAAACGGCGACAACTGCCAAAATGCAGAGCTTCAATGACGATTTTTACAGTCTAACAGCCGTAAAAACGAGATTTCTTTGAAAAAAAATCTATTCGGCTGAAACTTTGCAGGGACATTAATTTTGACATCCTGGATATATATTTCTTACTCAGAGTGGCGACAAAAAATTATTTTGGAAGTTATGGCCTCCCAAAGTTTAGCAAAATTACCCAAAGATTTTTTGAGATTCTTCCAGTTATATGGAAAAATCTCAAAAAGTTTGTATGCTATGACCCTAAATGCTTAATGCAATTCGACAGATAATTCATTTATGAATCGAATGAGATAAAAATCATAATTCTAGAGTCATTTTTGGCGAAATGCGAGCCAAAAAACGGCGACAACTGCCAAAATGCAGAGCTTCAATGACGATTTTTACAGTCTAACAGCCGTAAAAACGAGATTTCTTTGAAAAAAAATCTATTCGGCTGAAACTTTGCAGGGACATTATTTTGACATCCTGGATATATATTTCTTACTCAGAGTGGCGACAAAAAATTATTTTGGAAGTTATGGCCTCCCAAAGTTTAGCAAAATTACCCAAAGATTTTTTGAGCTTCTTCCAGTTATATGGAAAAATCTCAAAAAGTTTGTATGCTATGACCCTAAATGCTTAATGCAATTCGATAGATATTTCATTTATGAATCGAATGAGATGAAAATCATAATTCTAGAGTCATTTTTGGCGAAATGCGAGCCAAAAAACGGCGACAACTGCCAAAATGCAGAGCTTCAATGACGATTTTTACAGTCTAACAGCCGTAAAAACGAGATTTCTTTGAAAAAAAATCTATTCGGCTGAAACTTTGCAGGGACATTAATTTTGACATCCTGGATATATATTTCTTACCATTTCGCCAAAAATGACTCTAGAATTATGATTTTCATCTCATTCGATTCATAAATGAATTATCTATCGAATTGCATTAAGCATTTAGGGTCATAGATTTTTTCAAAGAAATCTCATTTTTACGGCTGTTAGACTGTAAAAATCGTCATTGAAGCTCGTATTTTGGCAGTTGTCGCCG
>OZ012640.1:5287222-5357807 GCA_963942525.1 Ptychoptera contaminata | reverse complement strand
TTTTGAGATTTTTCCATATAACTGGAAGAATCTCAAAAAATCTTTGGGTAATTTTGCTAAACTTTGGGAGGCCATAACTTCCAAAATAATTTTTTGTCGCCACTCTGAGTAAGAAATATATATCCAGGATGTCAAAATTAATGTCCCTGCAAAGTTTCAGCTGAATAGATTTTTTTTCAAAGAAATCTCGTTTTTACGGCTGTTAGACTGTAAAAATCGTCATTGAAGCTCTGCATTTTGGCAGTTGTCGCCGTTTTTTGGCTCGCATTTCGCCAAAAATGACTCTACAATTATGATTTTCATCTCATTCGATTCATAAATGAATTATCTATCGAATTGCATTAAGCATTTAGGGTCATAGCATACAAACTTTTTGAGATTTTTCCATATAACTGGAAGAATCTCAAAAAATCTTTGGGTAATTTTGCTAAACTTTGGGAGGCCATAACTTCCAAAATGATTTTTTGTCGCCACTCTGAGTAAGAAATATATATCCAGGATGTCAAAATTAATGTCCCTGCAAAGTTTCAGCCGAATAGATTTTTTTTCAAAGAAATCTCGTTTTTACGGCTGTTAGACTGTAAAAATCGTCATTGAAGCTCTGCATTTTGGCAGTTGTCGCCGTTTTTTGGCTCGCATTTCGCCAAAAATGACTCTAGAATTATGATTTTCATCTCATTCGATTAATAAATGAATTATCTATCGAATTGCATTAAGCATTTAGGGTCATAG
The DNA here is from genome assembly GCA_963942525.1 of Ptychoptera contaminata. Classification (NCBI taxonomy): domain Eukaryota; kingdom Metazoa; phylum Arthropoda; class Insecta; order Diptera; family Ptychopteridae; genus Ptychoptera; species Ptychoptera contaminata. The sequence continues at coordinate 5,357,075 of OZ012640.1, read as the reverse complement.
CATACAAACTTTTTGAGATTTTTCCATATAACTGGAAGAATCTCAAAAAATCTTTGGGTAATTTTGCTAAACTTTGGGAGGCCATAACTTCCAAAATGATTTTTTGTCGTCACTCTGAGTAAGAAATATATATCCAGGATGTCAAAATTAATGTCCCTGCAAAGTTTCAGCCGAATAGATTTTTTTTCAAAGAAATCTCGTTTTTACGGCTGTTAGACTGTAAAAATCGTCATTGAAGCTCTGCATTTTGGCAGTTGTCGCCGTTTTTTGGCTCGCATTTCGCCAAATATGACTCTAGAATTATGATTTTCATCTCATTCGATTCATAAATGAATTATCTATCGAATTGCATTAACCATTTAGGGTCATAGCATACAAACTTTTTGAGATTTTTCCATATAACTGGAAGAATCTCAAAAAATCTTTGGGTAATTTTGCTAAACTTTGGGAGACCATAACTTCCAAAATGATTTTTTGTCGCCACTCTGAGTAAGAAATATATATCCAGGATGTCAAAATTAATGTCCCTGCAAAGTTTCAGCCGAATAGATTTTTTTTCAAAGAAATCTCGTTTTTACGGCTGTTAGACTGTAAAAATCGTCATTGAAGCTCTGCATTTTGGCAGTTGTCGCCGTTTTTTGGCTCGCATTTCGCCAAAAATGACTCTAGAATTATGATTTTCATCTCATTCGATTCATAAATGAATTATCTATCGAATTGCATTAACCATTTAGGGTCATAGCATACAAACTTTTTGAGATTTTTCCATATAACTGGAAGAATCTCAAAAAATCTTTGGGTAATTTTGCTAAACTTTGGGAGACCATAACTTCCAAAATGATTTTTTGTCGCCACTCTGAGTAAGAAATATATATCCAGGATGTCAAAATTAATGTCCTTGCAAAGTTTCAGCCGAATAGATTTTTTTTCAAAGAAATCTCATTTTTACGGCTGTTAGACTGTAAAAATCGTCATTGAAGCTCGTATTTTGGCAGTTGTCGCCGTTTTTTGGCTCGCATTTCGCCAAAAATGACTCTACAATTATGATTTTCATCTCATTCGATTCATAAATGAATTATCTGTCGAATTGCATTAACCATTTAGGGTCATAGCATACAAACTTTTTGAGATTTTTCCATATAACTGGAAGAATCTCAAAAAATCTTTGGGTAATTTTGCTAAACTTTGGGAGGCCATAACTTCCAAAATAATTTTTTGTCGCCACTCTGAGTAAGAAATATATATCCAGGATGTCAAAATTAAATTATTATTATTATTATAATTATTTCCATATAACTGGAAGAATCTCAAAAAATCTTTGGGTAATTTTGCTAAACTTTGGGAGGCCATAACTTCCAAAATAATTTTTTGTCGCCACTCTGAGTAAGAAATATATATTCAGGATGTCAAAATTAATGTCCTTGCAAAGTTTCAGCCGAATAGATTTTTTTTCAAAGAAATCTCATTTTTACGGCTGTTAGACTGTAAAAATCGTCATTGAAGCTCGTATTTTGGCAGTTGTCGCCGTTTTTTGGCTCGCATTTCGCCAAAAATGACTCTAGAATTATGATTTTCATCTCATTCGATTCATAAATGAATTATCTATCGAATTGCATTAACCATTTAGGGTCATAGCATACAAACTTTTTGAGATTTTTCCATATAACTGGAAGAATCTCAAAAAATCTTTGGGTAATTTTGCTAAACTTTGGGAGACCATAACTTCCAAAATGATTTTTTGTCGCCACTCTGAGTAAGAAATATATATCCAGGATGTCAAAATTAATGTCCTTGCAAAGTTTCAGCCGAATAGATTTTTTTTCAAAGAAATCTCATTTTTACGGCTGTTAGACTGTAAAAATCGTCATTGAAGCTCGTATTTTGGCAGTTGTCGCCGTTTTTTGGCTCGCATTTCGCCAAAAATGACTCTACAATTATGATTTTCATCTCATTCGATTCATAAATGAATTATCTGTCGAATTGCATTAACCATTTAGGGTCATAGCATACAAACTTTTTGAGATTTTTCCATATAACTGGAAGAATCTCAAAAAATCTTTGGGTAATTTTGCTAAACTTTGGGAGGCCATAACTTCCAAAATAATTTTTTGTCGCCACTCTGAGTAAGAAATATATATCCAGGATGTCAAAATTAAATTATTATTATTATTATAATTATTTCCATATAACTGGAAGAATCTCAAAAAATCTTTGGGTAATTTTGCTAAACTTTGGGAGGCCATAACTTCCAAAATAATTTTTTGTCGCCACTCTGAGTAAGAAATATATATTCAGGATGTCAAAATTAATGTCCTTGCAAAGTTTCAGCCGAATAGATTTTTTTTCAAAGAAATCTCATTTTTACGGCTGTTAGACTGTAAAAATCGTCATTGAAGCTCGTATTTTGGCAGTTGTCGCCGTTTTTTGGCTCGCATTTCGCCAAAAATGACTCTAGAATTATGATTTTCATCTCATTCGATTCATAAATGAATTATCTATCGAATTGCATTAAGCATTTAGGGTCATAGCATACAAACTTTTTGAGATTTTTCCATATAACTGGAAGAATCTCAAAAAATCTTTGGGTAATTTTGCTTAACTTTGGGAGGCCATAACTTCCAAAATAATTTTTTGTCGCCACTCTGAGTAAGAAATATATATCCAGGATGTCAAAATTAATGTCCCTGCAAAGTTTCAGCTGAATAGATTTTTTTTCAAAGAAATCTCGTTTTTACGGCTGTTAGACTGTAAAAATCGTCATTGAAGCTCTGCATTTTGGCAGTTGTCGCCGTTTTTTGGCTCGCATTTCGCCAAAAATGACTCTACAATTATGATTTTCATCTCATTCGATTCATAAATGAATTATCTATCGAATTGCATTAAGCATTTAGGGTCATAGCATACAAACTTTTTGAGATTTTTCCATATAACTGGAAGAATCTCAAAAAATCTTTGGGTAATTTTGCTAAACTTTGGGAGGCCATAACTTCCAAAATGATTTTTTGTCGCCACTCTGAGTAAGAAATATATATCCAGGATGTCAAAATTAATGTCCCTGCAAAGTTTCAGCCGAATAGATTTTTTTTCAAAGAAATCTCGTTTTTACGGCTGTTAGACTGTAAAAATCGTCATTGAAGCTCTGCATTTTGGCAGTTGTCGCCGTTTTTTGGCTCGCATTTCGCCAAAAATGACTCTAGAATTATGATTTTCATCTCATTCGATTCATAAATGAATTATCTATCGAATTGCATTAACCATTTAGGGTCATAGCATACAAACTTTTTGAGATTTTTCCATATAACTGGAAGAATCTCAAAAAATCTTTGGGTAATTTTGCTAAACTTTGGGAGACCATAACTTCCAAAATGATTTTTTGTCGCCACTCTGAGTAAGAAATATATATCCAGGATGTCAAAATTAATGTCCCTGCAAAGTTTCAGCCGAATAGATTTTTTTTTCAAAGAAATCTCGTTTTTACGGCTGTTAGACTGTAAAAATCGTCATTGAAGCTCTGCATTTTGGCAGTTGTCGCCGTTTTTTGGCTCGCATTTCGCCAAAAATGACTCTAGAATTATGATTTTCATCTCATTCGATTAATAAATGAATTATCTATCGAATTGCATTAAGCATTTAGGGTCATAGCATACAAACTTTTTGAGATTTTTCCATATAACTGGAAGAATCTCAAAAAATCTTTGGGTAATTTTGCTAAACTTTGGGAGGCCATAACTTCCAAAATGATTTTTTGTCGCCACTCTGAGTAAGAAATATATATCCAGGATGTCAAAATTAATGTCCCTGCAAAGTTTCAGCCGAATAGATTTTTTTTCAAAGAAATCTCGTTTTTACGGCTGTTAGACTGTAAAAATCGTCATTGAAGCTCTGCATTTTGGCAGTTGTCGCCGTTTTTTGGCTCGCATTTCGCCAAAAATGACTCTAGAATTATGATTTTCATCTCATTCGATTAATAAATGAATTATCTATCGAATTGCATTAAGCATTTAGGGTCATAGCATACAAACTTTTTGAGATTTTTCCATATAACTGGAAGAATCTCAAAAAATCTTTGGGTAATTTTGCTAAACTTTGGGAGGCCATAACTTCCAAAATAATTTTTTGTCGCCACTCTGAGTAAGAAATATATATCCAGGATGTCAAAATTAATGTCCCTGCAAAGTTTCAGCCGAATAGATTTTTTTTCAAAGAAATCTCATTTTTACAGCTGTTAGACTGTAAAAATCGTCATTGAAGCTCGTATTTTGGCAGTTGTCGCCGTTTTTTGGCTCGCATTTCGCCAAAAATGACTCTACAATTATGATTTTCATCTCATTCGATTCATAAATGAATTATCTATCGAATTGCATTAACCATTTAGGGTCATAGCATACAAACTTTTTGAGATTTTTCCATATAACTGGAAGAATCTCAAAAAATCTTTGGGTAATTTTGCTAAACTTTGGGAGACCATAACTTCCAAAATGATTTTTTGTCGCCACTCTGAGTAAGAAATATATATCCAGGATGTCAAAATTAATGTCCCTGCAAAGTTTCAGCCGAATAGATTTTTTTTTCAAAGAAATCTCGTTTTTACGGCTGTTAGACTGTAAAAATCGTCATTGAAGCTCTGCATTTTGGCAGTTGTCGCCGTTTTTTGGCTCGCATTTCGCCAAAAATGACTCTAGAATTATGATTTTCATCTCATTCGATTAATAAATGAATTATCTATCGAATTGCATTAAGCATTTAGGGTCATAGCATACAAACTTTTTGAGATTTTTCCATATAACTGGAAGAATCTCAAAAAATCTTTGGGTAATTTTGCTAAACTTTGGGAGGCCATAACTTCCAAAATGATTTTTTGTCGCCACTCTGAGTAAGAAATATATATCCAGGATGTCAAAATTAATGTCCCTGCAAAGTTTCAGCCGAATAGATTTTTTTTCAAAGAAATCTCGTTTTTACGGCTGTTAGACTGTAAAAATCGTCATTGAAGCTCTGCATTTTGGCAGTTGTCGCCGTTTTTTGGCTCGCATTTCGCCAAAAATGACTCTAGAATTATGATTTTCATCTCATTCGATTCATAAATGAATTATCTATCGAATTGCATTAACCATTTAGGGTCATAGCATACAAACTTTTTGAGATTTTTCCATATAACTGGAAGAATCTCAAAAAATCTTTGGGTAATTTTGCTAAACTTTGGGAGACCATAACTTCCAAAATGATTTTTTGTCGCCACTCTGAGTAAGAAATATATATCCAGGATGTCAAAATTAATGTCCCTGCAAAGTTTCAGCCGAATAGATTTTTTTTCAAAGAAATCTCGTTTTTACGGCTGTTAGACTGTAAAAATCGTCATTGAAGCTCTGCATTTTGGCAGTTGTCGCCGTTTTTTGGCTCGCATTTCGCCAAAAATGACTCTAGAATTATGATTTTCATCTCATTCGATTAATAAATGAATTATCTATCGAATTGCATTAAGCATTTAGGGTCATAGCATACAAACTTTTTGAGATTTTTCCATATAACTGGAAGAATCTCAAAAAATCTTTGGGTAATTTTGCTAAACTTTGGGAGGCCATAACTTCCAAAATAATTTTTTGTCGCCACTCTGAGTAAGAAATATATATCCAGGATGTCAAAATTAATGTCCCTGCAAAGTTTCAGCCGAATAGATTTTTTTTCAAAGAAATCTCATTTTTACGGCTGTTAGACTGTAAAAATCGTCATTGAAGCTCTGCATTTTGGCAGTTGTCGCCGTTTTTTGGCTCGCATTTCGCCAAAAATGACTCTAGAATTATGATTTTCATCTCATTCGATTCATAAATGAATTATCTATCGAATTGCATTAAGCATTTAGGGTCATAGCATACAAACTTTTTGAGATTTTTCCATATAACTGGAAGAATCTCAAAAAATCTTTGGGTAATTTTGCTAAACTTTGGGAGACCATAACTTCCAAAATGATTTTTTGTCGCCACTCTGAGTAAGAAATATATATCCAGGATGTCAAAATTAATGTCCCTGCAAAGTTTCAGCCGAATAGATTTTTTTTCAAAGAAATCTCGTTTTTACGGCTGTTAGACTGTAAAAATCGTCATTGAAGCTCTGCATTTTGGCAGTTGTCGCCGTTTTTTGGCTCGCATTTCGCCAAAAATGACTCTAGAATTATGATTTTCATCTCATTCGATTAATAAATGAATTATCTATCGAATTGCATTAAGCATTTAGGGTCATAGCATACAAACTTTTTGAGATTTTTCCATATAACTGGAAGAATCTCAAAAAATCTTTGGGTAATTTTGCTAAACTTTGGGAGGCCATAACTTCCAAAATAATTTTTTGTCGCCACTCTGAGTAAGAAATATATATCCAGGATGTCAAAATTAATGTCCCTGCAAAGTTTCAGCCGAATAGATTTTTTTTCAAAGAAATCTCATTTTTACGGCTGTTAGACTGTAAAAATCGTCATTGAAGCTCTGCATTTTGGCAGTTGTCGCCGTTTTTTGGCTCGCATTTCGCCAAAAATGACTCTAGAATTATGATTTTCATCTCATTCGATTCATAAATGAATTATCTATCGAATTGCATTAAGCATTTAGGGTCATAGCATACAAACTTTTTGAGATTTTTCCATATAACTGGAAGAATCTCAAAAAATCTTTGGGTAATTTTGCTAAACTTTGGGAGGCCATAACTTCCAAAATGATTTTTTGTCGCCACTCTGAGTAAGAAATATATATCCAGGATGTCAAAATTAATGTCCCTGCAAAGTTTCAGCCGAATAGATTTTTTTTCAAAGAAATCTCGTTTTTACGGCTGTTAGACTGTAAAAATCGTCATTGAAGCTCTGCATTTTGGCAGTTGTCGCCGTTTTTTGGCTCGCATTTCGCCAAAAATGACTCTAGAATTATGATTTTCATCTCATTCGATTCATAAATGAATTATCTATCGAATTGCATTAACCATTTAGGGTCATAGCATACAAACTTTTTGAGATTTTTCCATATAACTGGAAGAATCTCAAAAAATCTTTGGGTAATTTTGCTAAACTTTGGGAGGCCATAACTTCCAAAATGATTTTTTGTCGCCACTCTGAGTAAGAAATATATATCCAGGATGTCAAAATTAATGTCCCTGCAAAGTTTCAGCCGAATAGATTTTTTTTCAAAGAAATCTCGTTTTTACGGCTGTTAGACTGTAAAAATCGTCATTGAAGCTCTGCATTTTGGCAGTTGTCGCCGTTTTTTGGCTCGCATTTCGCCAAAAATGACTCTAGAATTATGATTTTCATCTCATTCGATTAATAAATGAATTATCTATCGAATTGCATTAAGCATTTAGGGTCATAGCATACAAACTTTTTGAGATTTTTCCATATAACTGGAAGAATCTCAAAAAATCTTTGGGTAATTTTGCTAAACTTTGGGAGGCCATAACTTCCAAAATAATTTTTTGTCGCCACTCTGAGTAAGAAATATATATCCAGGATGTCAAAATTAATGTCCCTGCAAAGTTTCAGCCGAATAGATTTTTTTTCAAAGAAATCTCGTTTTTACGGCTGTTAGACTGTAAAAATCGTCATTGAAGCTCTGCATTTTGGCAGTTGTCGCCGTTTTTTGGCTCGCATTTCGCCAAAAATGACTCTAGAATTATGATTTTCATCTCATTCGATTAATAAATGAATTATCTATCGAATTGCATTAAGCATTTAGGGTCATAGCATACAAACTTTTTGAGATTTTTCCATATAACTGGAAGAATCTCAAAAAATCTTTGGGTAATTTTGCTAAACTTTGGGAGGCCATAACTTCCAAAATAATTTTTTGTCGCCACTCTGAGTAAGAAATATATATCCAGGATGTCAAAATTAATGTCCCTGCAAAGTTTCAGCCGAATAGATTTTTTTTCAAAGAAATCTCGTTTTTACGGCTGTTAGACTGTAAAAATCGTCATTGAAGCTCTGCATTTTGGCAGTTGTCGCCGTTTTTTGGCTCGCATTTCGCCAAAAATGACTCTAGAATTATGATTTTCATCTCATTCGATTAATAAATGAATTATCTATCGAATTGCATTAAGCATTTAGGGTCATAGCATACAAACTTTTTGAGATTTTTCCATATAACTGGAAGAATCTCAAAAAATCTTTGGGTAATTTTGCTAAACTTTGGGAGGCCATAACTTCCAAAATAATTTTTTGTCGCCACTCTGAGTAAGAAATATATATCCAGGATGTCAAAATTAATGTCCCTGCAAAGTTTCAGCCGAATAGATTTTTTTTCAAAGAAATCTCGTTTTTACGGCTGTTAGACTGTAAAAATCGTCATTGAAGCTCTGCATTTTGGCAGTTGTCGCCGTTTTTTGGCTCGCATTTCGCCAAAAATGACTCTAGAATTATGATTTTCATCTCATTCGATTCATAAATGAATTATCTATCGAATTGCATTAACCATTTAGGGTCATAGCATACAAACTTTTTGAGATTTTTCCATATAACTGGAAGAATCTCAAAAAATCTTTGGGTAATTTTGCTAAACTTTGGGAGACCATAACTTCCAAAATGATTTTTTGTCGCCACTCTGAGTAAGAAATATATATCCAGGATGTCAAAATTAATGTCCTTGCAAAGTTTCAGCCGAATAGATTTTTTTTCAAAGAAATCTCATTTTTACGGCTGTTAGACTGTAAAAATCGTCATTGAAGCTCGTATTTTGGCAGTTGTCGCCGTTTTTTGGCTCGCATTTCGCCAAAAATGACTCTACAATTATGATTTTCATCTCATTCGATTCATAAATGAATTATCTGTCGAATTGCATTAACCATTTAGGGTCATAGCATACAAACTTTTTGAGATTTTTCCATATAACTGGAAGAATCTCAAAAAATCTTTGGGTAATTTTGCTAAACTTTGGGAGGCCATAACTTCCAAAATAATTTTTTGTCGCCACTCTGAGTAAGAAATATATATCCAGGATGTCAAAATTAATGTCCCTGCAAAGTTTCAGCCGAATAGATTTTTTTTCAAAGAAATCTCGTTTTTACGGCTGTTAGACTGTAAAATTCGTCATTGAAGCTCTGCATTTTGGCAGTTGTCGCCGTTTTTTGGCTCGCATTTCGCCAAAAATGACTCTAGAATTATGATTTTCATCTCATTCGATTCATAAATGAATTATCTATCGAATTGCATTAAGCATTTAGGATCATAGCATACAAACTTTTAGAGATTTTTCCATATAACTGGAAGAATCTCAAAAAATCTTTGGGTAATTTTGCTAAACTTTGGGAGGCCATAACTTCCAAAATAATTTTTTGTCGCCACTCTGAGTAAGAAATATATATCCAGGATGTCAAAATTAATGTCCCTGCAAAGTTTCAGCCGAATAGATTTTTTTTCAAAGAAATCTCGTTTTTACGGCTGTTAGACTGTAAAAATCGTCATTGAAGCTCTGCATTTTGGCAGTTGTCGCCGTTTTTTGGCTCGCATTTCGCCAAAAATGACTCTAGAATTATGATTTTCATCTCATTCGATTCATAAATGAATTATCTATCGAATTGCATTAACCATTTAGGGTCATAGCATACAAACTTTTTGAGATTTTTCCATATAACTGGAAGAATCTCAAAAAATCTTTGGGTAATTTTGCTAAACTTTGGGAGACCATAACTTCCAAAATGATTTTTTGTCGCCACTCTGAGTAAGAAATATATATCCAGGATGTCAAAATTAATGTCCTTGCAAAGTTTCAGCCGAATAGATTTTTTTTCAAAGAAATCTCATTTTTACGGCTGTTAGACTGTAAAAATCGTCATTGAAGCTCGTATTTTGGCAGTTGTCGCCGTTTTTTGGCTGGCATTTCGCCAAAAATGACTCTACAATTATGATTTTCATCTCATTCGATTCATAAATGAATTATCTGTCGAATTGCATTAACCAATTAGGGTCATAGCATACAAACTTTTTGAGATTTTTCCATATAACTGGAAGAATCTCAAAAAATCTTTGGGTAATTTTGCTAAACTTTGGGAGGCCATAACTTCCAAAATAATTTTTTGTCGCCACTCTGAGTAAGAAATATATATCCAGGATGTCAAAATTAATGTCCCTGCAAAGTTTCAGCCGAATAGATTTTTTTTCAAAGAAATCTCATTTTTACGGCTGTTAGACTGTAAAAATCGTCATTGAAGCTCTGCATTTTGGCAGTTGTCGCCGTTTTTTGGCTCGCATTTCGCCAAAAATGACTCTAGAATTATGATTTTCATCTCATTCGATTCATAAATGAATTATCTATCGAATTGCATTAACCATTTAGGGTCATAGCATACAAACTTTTTGAGATTTTTCCATATAACTGGAAGAATCTCAAAAAATCTTTGGGTAATTTTGCTAAACTTTGGGAGACCATAACTTCCAAAATGATTTTTTGTCGCCACTCTGAGTAAGAAATATATATCCAGGATGTCAAAATTAATGTCCTTGCAAAGTTTCAGCCGAATAGATTTTTTTTCAAAGAAATCTCATTTTTACGGCTGTTAGACTGTAAAAATCGTCATTGAAGCTCGTATTTTGGCAGTTGTCGCCGTTTTTTGGCTGGCATTTCGCCAAAAATGACTCTACAATTATGATTTTCATCTCATTCGATTCATAAATGAATTATCTGTCGAATTGCATTAACCATTTAGGGTCATAGCATACAAACTTTTTGAGATTTTTCCATATAACTGGAAGAATCTCAAAAAATCTTTGGGTAATTTTGCTAAACTTTGGGAGGCCATAACTTCCAAAATAATTTTTTGTCGCCACTCTGAGTAAGAAATATATATCCAGGATGTCAAAATTAATGTCCCTGCAAAGTTTCAGCCGAATAGATTTTTTTTCAAAGAAATCTCATTTTTACGGCTGTTAGACTGTAAAATTCGTCATTGAAGCTCTGCATTTTGGCAGTTGTCGCCGTTTTTTGGCTCGCATTTCGCCAAAAATGACTCTACAATTATGATTTTCATCTCATTCGATTCATAAATGAATTATCTATCGAATTGCATTAAGCATTTAGGATCATAGCATACAAACTTTTAGAGATTTTTCCATATAACTGGAAGAATCTCAAAAAATCTTTGGGTAATTTTGCTAAACTTTGGGAGGCCATAACTTCCAAAATAATTTTTTGTCGCCACTCTGAGTAAGAAATATATATCCAGGATGTCAAAATTAATGTCCCTGCAAAGTTTCAGCCGAATAGATTTTTTTTCAAAGAAATCTCATTTTTACGGCTGTTAGACTGTAAAATTCGTCATTGAAGCTCTGCATTTTGGCAGTTGTCGCCGTTTTTTGGCTCGCATTTCGCCAAAAATGACTCTACAATTATGATTTTCATCTCATTCGATTCATAAATGAATTATCTGTCGAATTGCATTAACCATTTAGGGTCATAGCATACAAACTTTTTGAGATTTTTCCATATAACTGGAAGAATCTCAAAAAATCTTTGGGTAATTTTGCTAAACTTTGGGAGGCCATAACTTCCAAAATAATTTTTTGTCGCCACTCTGAGTAAGAAATATATATCCAGGATGTCAAAATTAATGTCCCTGCAAAGTTTCAGCCGAATAGATTTTTTTTCAAAGAAATCTCATTTTTACGGCTGTTAGACTGTAAAATTCGTCATTGAAGCTCTGCATTTTGGCAGTTGTCGCCGTTTTTTGGCTCGCATTTCGCCAAAAATGACTCTACAATTATGATTTTCATCTCATTCGATTCATAAATGAATTATCTATCGAATTGCATTAAGCATTTAGGATCATAGCATACAAACTTTTAGAGATTTTTCCATATAACTGGAAGAATCTCAAAAAATCTTTGGGTAATTTTGCTAAACTTTGGGAGGCCATAACTTCCAAAATAATTTTTTGTCGCCACTCTGAGTAAGAAATATATATTCAGGATGTCAAAATTAATGTCCTTGCAAAGTTTCAGCCGAATAGATTTTTTTTCAAAGAAATCTCATTTTTACGGCTGTTAGACTGTAAAAATCGTCATTGAAGCTCGTATTTTGGCAGTTGTCGCCGTTTTTTGGCTCGCATTTCGCCAAAAATGACTCTAGAATTATGATTTTCATCTCATTCGATTCATAAATGAATTATCTATCGAATTGCATTAAGCATTTAGGGTCATAGCATACAAACTTTTTGAGATTTTTCCATATAACTGGAAGAATCTCAAAAAAATCTTTGGGTAATTTTGCTAAACTTTGGGAGGCCATAACTTCCAAAATAATTTTTTGTCGCCACTCTGAGTAAGAAATATATATCCAGGATGTCAAAATTAATGTCCCTGCAAAGTTTCAGCTGAATAGATTTTTTTTCAAAGAAATCTCGTTTTTACGGCTGTTAGACTGTAAAAATCGTCATTGAAGCTCTGCATTTTGGCAGTTGTCGCCGTTTTTTGGCTCGCATTTCGCCAAAAATGACTCTAGAATTATGATTTTCATCTCATTCGATTCATAAATGAATCATCTATCGAATTGCATTAAGCATTTAGGGTCATAGCATACAAACTTTTTGAGATTTTTCCATATAACTGGAAGAATCTCAAAAAATCTTTGGGTAATTTTGCTAAATTTTGGGAAGCCATAACTTCCAAAATAATTTTTTGTCGCCACTCTGAGTAAGAAATATATATCCAGGATGTCAAAATTAATGTCCCTGCAAAGTTTCAGCCGAATAGATTTTTTTTCAAAGAAATCTCGTTTTTACGGCTGTTAGACTGTAAAAATCGTCATTGAAGCTCTGCATTTTGGCAGTTGTCGCCGTTTTTTGGCTCGCATTTCGCCAAAAATGACTCTAGAATTATGATTTTCATCTCATTCGATTCATAAATGAATTATCTATCGAATTGCATTAAGCATTTAGGGTCATAGCATACAAACTTTTTGAGATTTTTCCATATAACTGGAAGAATCTCAAAAAATCTTTGGGTAATTTTGCTAAACTTTGGGAGGCCATAACTTCCAAAATAATTTTTTGTCGCCACTCTGAGTAAGAAATATATATCCAGGATGTCAAAATTAATGTCCCTGCAAAGTTTCAGCCGAATATATTTTTTTTCAAAGAAATCTCGTTTTTACGGCTGTTAGACTGTAAAAATCGTCATTGAAGCTCTGCATTTTGGCAGTTGTCGCCGTTTTTTGGCTCGCATTTCGCCAAAAATGACTCTACAATTATGATTTTCATCTCATTCGATTCATAAATGAATTATCTATCGAATTGCATTAAGCATTTAGGGTCATAGCATACAAACTTTTTGAGATTTTTCCATATAACTGGAAGAATCTCAAAAAATCTTTGGGTAATTTTGCTAAACTTTGGGAGGCCATAACTTCCAAAATAATTTTTTGTCGCCACTCTGAGTAAGAAATATATATCCAGGATGTCAAAATTAATGTCCCTGCAAAGTTTCAGCCGAATAGATTTTTTTTCAAAGAAATCTCGTTTTTACGGCTGTTAGACTGTAAAAATCGTCATTGAAGCTCTGCATTTTGGAAGTTGTTGCCGTTTTTTGGCTCGCATTTCGACAAAAATGACTCTAGAATTATGATTTTCATCTCATTCGATTCATAAATGAATTATCTATCGAATTGCATTAAGCATTTAGGATCATAGCATACAAACTTTTAGAGATTTTTCCATATAACTGGAAGAATCTCAAAAAATCTTTGGGTAATTTTGCTAAACTTTGGGAGGCCATAACTTCCAAAATAATTTTTTGTCGCCACTCTGAGTAAGAAATATATATTCAGGATGTCAAAATTAATGTCCTTGCAAAGTTTCAGCCGAATAGATTTTTTTTCAAAGAAATCTCATTTTTACGGCTGTTAGACTGTAAAAATCGTCATTGAAGCTCGTATTTTGGCAGTTGTCGCCGTTTTTTGGCTCGCATTTCGCCAAAAATGACTCTAGAATTATGATTTTCATCTCATTCGATTCATAAATGAATTATCTATCGAATTGCATTAAGCATTTAGGGTCATAGCATACAAACTTTTTGAGATTTTTCCATATAACTGGAAGAATCTCAAAAAAATCTTTGGGTAATTTTGCTAAACTTTGGGAGGCCATAACTTCCAAAATAATTTTTTGTCGCCACTCTGAGTAAGAAATATATATCCAGGATGTCAAAATTAATGTCCCTGCAAAGTTTCAGCTGAATAGATTTTTTTTCAAAGAAATCTCGTTTTTACGGCTGTTAGACTGTAAAAATCGTCATTGAAGCTCTGCATTTTGGCAGTTGTCGCCGTTTTTTGGCTCGCATTTCGCCAAAAATGACTCTAGAATTATGATTTTCATCTCATTCGATTCATAAATGAATCATCTATCGAATTGCATTAAGCATTTAGGGTCATAGCATACAAACTTTTTGAGATTTTTCCATATAACTGGAAGAATCTCAAAAAATCTTTGGGTAATTTTGCTAAATTTTGGGAAGCCATAACTTCCAAAATAATTTTTTGTCGCCACTCTGAGTAAGAAATATATATCCAGGATGTCAAAATTAATGTCCCTGCAAAGTTTCAGCCGAATAGATTTTTTTTCAAAGAAATCTCGTTTTTACGGCTGTTAGACTGTAAAAATCGTCATTGAAGCTCTGCATTTTGGCAGTTGTCGCCGTTTTTTGGCTCGCATTTCGCCAAAAATGACTCTAGAATTATGATTTTCATCTCATTCGATTCATAAATGAATTATCTATCGAATTGCATTAAGCATTTAGGGTCATAGCATACAAACTTTTTGAGATTTTTCCATATAACTGGAAGAATCTCAAAAAATCTTTGGGTAATTTTGCTAAACTTTGGGAGGCCATAACTTCCAAAATAATTTTTTGTCGCCACTCTGAGTAAGAAATATATATCCAGGATGTCAAAATTAATGTCCCTGCAAAGTTTCAGCCGAATATATTTTTTTTCAAAGAAATCTCGTTTTTACGGCTGTTAGACTGTAAAAATCGTCATTGAAGCTCTGCATTTTGGCAGTTGTCGCCGTTTTTTGGCTCGCATTTCGCCAAAAATGACTCTACAATTATGATTTTCATCTCATTCGATTCATAAATGAATTATCTATCGAATTGCATTAAGCATTTAGGGTCATAGCATACAAACTTTTTGAGATTTTTCCATATAACTGGAAGAATCTCAAAAAATCTTTGGGTAATTTTGCTAAACTTTGGGAGGCCATAACTTCCAAAATAATTTTTTGTCGCCACTCTGAGTAAGAAATATATATCCAGGATGTCAAAATTAATGTCCCTGCAAAGTTTCAGCCGAATAGATTTTTTTTCAAAGAAATCTCATTTTTACGGCTGTTAGACTGTAAAATTCGTCATTGAAGCTCTGCATTTTGGCAGTTGTCGCCGTTTTTTGGCTCGCATTTCGCCAAAAATGACTCTACAATTATGATTTTCATCTCATTCGATTCATAAATGAATTATCTGTCGAATTGCATTAACCATTTAGGGTCATAGCATACAAACTTTTTGAGATTTTTCCATATAACTGGAAGAATCTCAAAAAATCTTTGGGTAATTTTGCTAAACTTTGGGAGGCCATAACTTCCAAAATAATTTTTTGTCGCCACTCTGAGTAAGAAATATATATCCAGGATGTCAAAATTAATGTCCCTGCAAAGTTTCAGCCGAATAGATTTTTTTTCAAAGAAATCTCATTTTTACGGCTGTTAGACTGTAAAATTCGTCATTGAAGCTCTGCATTTTGGCAGTTGTCGCCGTTTTTTGGCTCGCATTTCGCCAAAAATGACTCTACAATTATGATTTTCATCTCATTCGATTCATAAATGAATTATCTATCGAATTGCATTAAGCATTTAGGATCATAGCATACAAACTTTTAGAGATTTTTCCATATAACTGGAAGAATCTCAAAAAATCTTTGGGTAATTTTGCTAAACTTTGGGAGGCCATAACTTCCAAAATAATTTTTTGTCGCCACTCTGAGTAAGAAATATATATTCAGGATGTCAAAATTAATGTCCTTGCAAAGTTTCAGCCGAATAGATTTTTTTTCAAAGAAATCTCATTTTTACGGCTGTTAGACTGTAAAAATCGTCATTGAAGCTCGTATTTTGGCAGTTGTCGCCGTTTTTTGGCTCGCATTTCGCCAAAAATGACTCTAGAATTATGATTTTCATCTCATTCGATTCATAAATGAATTATCTATCGAATTGCATTAAGCATTTAGGGTCATAGCATACAAACTTTTTGAGATTTTTCCATATAACTGGAAGAATCTCAAAAAAATCTTTGGGTAATTTTGCTAAACTTTGGGAGGCCATAACTTCCAAAATAATTTTTTGTCGCCACTCTGAGTAAGAAATATATATCCAGGATGTCAAAATTAATGTCCCTGCAAAGTTTCAGCTGAATAGATTTTTTTTCAAAGAAATCTCGTTTTTACGGCTGTTAGACTGTAAAAATCGTCATTGAAGCTCTGCATTTTGGCAGTTGTCGCCGTTTTTTGGCTCGCATTTCGCCAAAAATGACTCTAGAATTATGATTTTCATCTCATTCGATTCATAAATGAATCATCTATCGAATTGCATTAAGCATTTAGGGTCATAGCATACAAACTTTTTGAGATTTTTCCATATAACTGGAAGAATCTCAAAAAATCTTTGGGTAATTTTGCTAAATTTTGGGAAGCCATAACTTCCAAAATAATTTTTTGTCGCCACTCTGAGTAAGAAATATATATCCAGGATGTCAAAATTAATGTCCCTGCAAAGTTTCAGCCGAATAGATTTTTTTTCAAAGAAATCTCGTTTTTACGGCTGTTAGACTGTAAAAATCGTCATTGAAGCTCTGCATTTTGGCAGTTGTCGCCGTTTTTTGGCTCGCATTTCGCCAAAAATGACTCTAGAATTATGATTTTCATCTCATTCGATTCATAAATGAATTATCTATCGAATTGCATTAAGCATTTAGGGTCATAGCATACAAACTTTTTGAGATTTTTCCATATAACTGGAAGAATCTCAAAAAATCTTTGGGTAATTTTGCTAAACTTTGGGAGGCCATAACTTCCAAAATAATTTTTTGTCGCCACTCTGAGTAAGAAATATATATCCAGGATGTCAAAATTAATGTCCCTGCAAAGTTTCAGCCGAATATATTTTTTTTCAAAGAAATCTCGTTTTTACGGCTGTTAGACTGTAAAAATCGTCATTGAAGCTCTGCATTTTGGCAGTTGTCGCCGTTTTTTGGCTCGCATTTCGCCAAAAATGACTCTACAATTATGATTTTCATCTCATTCGATTCATAAATGAATTATCTATCGAATTGCATTAAGCATTTAGGGTCATAGCATACAAACTTTTTGAGATTTTTCCATATAACTGGAAGAATCTCAAAAAATCTTTGGGTAATTTTGCTAAACTTTGGGAGGCCATAACTTCCAAAATAATTTTTTGTCGCCACTCTGAGTAAGAAATATATATCCAGGATGTCAAAATTAATGTCCCTGCAAAGTTTCAGCCGAATAGATTTTTTTTCAAAGAAATCTCGTTTTTACGGCTGTTAGACTGTAAAAATCGTCATTGAAGCTCTGCATTTTGGAAGTTGTTGCCGTTTTTTGGCTCGCATTTCGACAAAAATTACTCTAGAATTATGATTTTCATCTCATTCGATTCATAAATGAATTATCTATCGAATTGCATTAAGCATTTAGGATCATAGCATACAAACTTTTAGAGATTTTTCCATATAACTGGAAGAATCTCAAAAAATCTTTGGGTAATTTTGCTAAACTTTGGGAGGCCATAACTTCCAAAATAATTTTTTGTCGCCACTCTGAGTAAGAAATATATATTCAGGATGTCAAAATTAATGTCCTTGCAAAGTTTCAGCCGAATAGATTTTTTTTCAAAGAAATCTCATTTTTACGGCTGTTAGACTGTAAAAATCGTCATTGAAGCTCGTATTTTGGCAGTTGTCGCCGTTTTTTGGCTCGCATTTCGCCAAAAATGACTCTAGAATTATGATTTTCATCTCATTCGATTCATAAATGAATTATCTATCGAATTGCATTAAGCATTTAGGGTCATAGCATACAAACTTTTTGAGATTTTTCCATATAACTGGAAGAATCTCAAAAAAATCTTTGGGTAATTTTGCTAAACTTTGGGAGGCCATAACTTCCAAAATAATTTTTTGTCGCCACTCTGAGTAAGAAATATATATCCAGGATGTCAAAATTAATGTCCCTGCAAAGTTTCAGCTGAATAGATTTTTTTTCAAAGAAATCTCGTTTTTACGGCTGTTAGACTGTAAAAATCGTCATTGAAGCTCTGCATTTTGGCAGTTGTCGCCGTTTTTTGGCTCGCATTTCGCCAAAAATGACTCTAGAATTATGATTTTCATCTCATTCGATTCATAAATGAATCATCTATCGAATTGCATTAAGCATTTAGGGTCATAGCATACAAACTTTTTGAGATTTTTCCATATAACTGGAAGAATCTCAAAAAATCTTTGGGTAATTTTGCTAAATTTTGGGAAGCCATAACTTCCAAAATAATTTTTTGTCGCCACTCTGAGTAAGAAATATATATCCAGGATGTCAAAATTAATGTCCCTGCAAAGTTTCAGCCGAATAGATTTTTTTTCAAAGAAATCTCGTTTTTACGGCTGTTAGACTGTAAAAATCGTCATTGAAGCTCTGCATTTTGGCAGTTGTCGCCGTTTTTTGGCTCGCATTTCGCCAAAAATGACTCTAGAATTATGATTTTCATCTCATTCGATTCATAAATGAATTATCTATCGAATTGCATTAAGCATTTAGGGTCATAGCATACAAACTTTTTGAGATTTTTCCATATAACTGGAAGAATCTCAAAAAATCTTTGGGTAATTTTGCTAAA
The DNA here is from genome assembly GCA_963942525.1 of Ptychoptera contaminata. Lineage (NCBI taxonomy): Eukaryota > Metazoa > Arthropoda > Insecta > Diptera > Ptychopteridae > Ptychoptera > Ptychoptera contaminata. Next base: position 5,338,154 of record OZ012640.1, on the reverse strand, counting down.
CTTTGGGAGGCCATAACTTCCAAAATAATTTTTTGTCGCCACTCTGAGTAAGAAATATATATCCAGGATGTCAAAATTAATGTCCCTGCAAAGTTTCAGCCGAATATATTTTTTTTCAAAGAAATCTCGTTTTTACGGCTGTTAGACTGTAAAAATCGTCATTGAAGCTCTGCATTTTGGCAGTTGTCGCCGTTTTTTGGCTCGCATTTCGCCAAAAATGACTCTACAATTATGATTTTCATCTCATTCGATTCATAAATGAATTATCTATCGAATTGCATTAAGCATTTAGGGTCATAGCATACAAACTTTTTGAGATTTTTCCATATAACTGGAAGAATCTCAAAAAATCTTTGGGTAATTTTGCTAAACTTTGGGAGGCCATAACTTCCAAAATAATTTTTTGTCGCCACTCTGAGTAAGAAATATATATCCAGGATGTCAAAATTAATGTCCCTGCAAAGTTTCAGCCGAATAGATTTTTTTTCAAAGAAATCTCGTTTTTACGGCTGTTAGACTGTAAAAATCGTCATTGAAGCTCTGCATTTTGGCAGTTGTCGCCGTTTTTTGGCTCGCATTTCGACAAAAATGACTCTAGAATTATGATTTTCATCTCATTCGATTCATAAATGAATTATCTATCGAATTGCATTAAGCATTTAGGGTCCATAGCATACAAACTTTTTGAGATTTTTCCATATAACTGGAAGAATCTCAAAAAATCTTTGGGTAATTTTGCTAAACTTTGGGAGGCCATAACTTCCAAAATAATTTTTGTCGCCACTCTGAGTAAGAAATATATATCCAGGATGTCCAAATTAATGTCCCTGCAAAGTTTCAGCCGAATAGATTTTTTTTCAAAGAAATCTCGTTTTTACGGCTGTTAGACTGTAAAAATCGTCATTGAAGCTCTGCATTTTGGCAGTTGTCGCCGTTTTTTGGCTCGCATTTCGCCAAAAATGACTCTACAATTATGATTTTCATCTCATTCGATTCATAAATGAATTATCTATCGAATTGCATCAAGCATTTAGGGTCATAGCATACAAACTTTTTGAGATTTTTCCATATAACTGGAAGAATCTCAAAAAATCTTTGGGTAATTTTGCTAAACTTTGGGAGGCCATAACTTCCAAAATAATTTTTTGTCGCCACTCTGAGTACGAAATATATATCCAGGATGTCAAAATTAATGTCCCTGCAAAGTTTCAGCCGAATAGATTTTTTTTCAAAGAAATCTCGTTTTTACGGCTGTTAGACTGTAAAAATCGTCATTGAAGCTCTGCATTTTGGCAGTTGTCGCCGTTTTTTGGCTCGCATTTCGACAAAAATGACTCTAGAATTATGATTTTCATCTCATTCGATTCATAAATGAATTATCTATCGAATTGCATTAAGCATTTAGGGTCCATAGCATACAAACTTTTTGAGATTTTTCCATATAACTGGAAGAATCTCAAAAAATCTTTGGGTAATTTTGCTAAACTTTGGGAGGCCATAAATTCCAAAATAATTTTTTGTCGCCACTCTGAGTAAGAAATATATATCCAGGATGTCCAAATTAATGTCCCTGCAAAGTTTCAGCCGAATAGATTTTTTTTCAAAGAAATCTCGTTTTTACGGCTGTTAGACTGTAAAAATCGTCATTGAAGCTCTGCATTTTGGCAGTTGTCGCCGTTTTTTGGCTCGCATTTCGCCAAAAATGACTCTACAATTATGATTTTCATCTCATTCGATTCATAAATGAATTATCTATCGAATTGCATTAAGCATTTAGGGTCATAGCATACAAACTTTTTGAGATTTTTCCATATAACTGGAAGAATCTCAAAAAATCTTTGGGTAATTTTGCTAAATTTTGGGAGGCCATAACTTCCAAAATAATTTTTTGTCGCCACTCTGAGTAAGAAATATATATCCAGGATGTCAAAATTAATGTCCCTGCAAAGTTTCAGCCGAATAGATTTTTTTTCAAAGAAATCTCGTTTTTACGGCTGTTAGACTGTAAAAATCGTCATTGAAGCTCTGCATTTTGGCAGTTGTCGCCGTTTTTTGGCTCGCATTTCGCCAAAAATGACTCTAGAATTATGATTTTCATCTCATTCGATTCATAAATGAATTATCTATCGAATTGCATTAAGCATTTAGGGTCATAGCATACAAACTTTTTGAGATTTTTCCATATAACTGGAAGAATCTCAAAAAATCTTTGGGTAATTTTGCTAAACTTTGGGAGGCCATAACTTCCAAAATAATTTTTTGTCGCCACTCTGAGTAAGAAATATATATCCAGGATGTCAAAATTAATGTCCCTGCAAAGTTTCAGCCGAATAGATTTTTTTTCAAAGAAATCTCGTTTTTACGGCTGTTAGACTGTAAAAATCGTCATTGAAGCTCTGCATTTTGGCAGTTGTCGCCGTTTTTTGGCTCGCATTTCGCCAAAAATGACTCTACAATTATGATTTTCATCTCATTCGATTCATAAATGAATTATCTATCGAATTGCATTAAGCATTTAGGGTCATAGCATACAAACTTTTTGAGATTTTTCCATATAACTGGAAGAATCTCAAAAAATCTTTGGGTAATTTTGCTAAACTTTGGGAGGCCATAACTTCCAAAATAATTTTTTGTCGCCACTCTGAGTAAGAAATATATATCCAGGATGTCAAAATTAATGTCCCTGCAAAGTTTCAGCCGAATAGATTTTTTTTCAAAGAAATCTCGTTTTTACGGCTGTTAGACTGTAAAAATCGTCATTGAAGCTCTGCATTTTGGCAGTTGTCGCCGTTTTTTGGCTCGCATTTCGCCAAAAATGACTCTAGAATTATGATTTTTATCTCATTCGATTCATAAATGAATTATCTATCGAATTGCATTAAGCATTTAGGGTCATAGCATACAAACTTTTTGAGATTTTTCCATATAACTGGAAGAATCTCAAAAAATCTTTGGGTAATTTTGCTAAACTTTGGGAGGCCATAACTTCCAAAATAATTTTTTGTCGCCACTCTGAGTAAGAAATATATATCCCGGATGTCAAAATTAATGTCCCTGCAAAGTTTCAGCCGAATAGATTTTTTTTCAAAGAAATCTCGTTTTTACGGCTGTTAGACTGTAAAAATCGTCATTGAAGCTCTGCATTTTGGCAGTTGTCGCCGTTTTTTGGCTCGCATTTCGCCAAAAATGACTCTACAATTATGATTTTCATCTCATTCGATTCATAAATGAATTATCTATCGAATTGCATTAAGCATTTAGGGTCCATAGCATACAAACTTTTTGAGATTTTTCCATATAACTGGAAGAATCTCAAAAAATCTTTGGGTAATTTTGCTAAACTTTGGGAGGCCATAAATTCCAAAATAATTTTTTGTCGCCACTCTGAGTAAGAAATATATATCCAGGATGTCCAAATTAATGTCCCTGCAAAGTTTCAGCCGAATAGATTTTTTTTCAAAGAAATCTCGTTTTTACGGCTGTTAGACTGTAAAAATCGTCATTGAAGCTCTGCATTTTGGCAGTTGTCGCCGTTTTTTGGCTCGCATTTCGCCAAAAATGACTCTAGAATTATGATTTTCATCTCATTCGATTCATAAATGAATTATCTATCGAATTGCATTAAGCATTTAGGGTCATAGCATACAAACTTTTTGAGATTTTTCCATATAACTGGAAGAATCTCAAAAAATCTTTGGGTAATTTTGCTAAACTTTGGGAGGCCATAACTTCCAAAATAATTTTTTGTCGCCACTCTGAGTAAGAAATATATATCCAGGATGTCAAAATTAATGTCCCTGCAAAGTTTCAGCCGAATAGATTTTTTTTCAAAGAAATCTCGTTTTTACGGCTGTTAGACTGTAAAAATCGTCATTGAAGCTCTGCATTTTGGCAGTTGTCGCCGTTTTTTGGCTCGCATTTCGCCAAAAATGACTCTAGAATTATGATTTTCATCTCATTCGATTCATAAATGAATTATCTACCGAATTGCATTAAGCATTTAGGGTCATAGCATACAAACTTTTTGAGATTTTTCCATATAACTGGAAGAATCTCAAAAAATCTTTGGGTAATTTTGCTAAACTTTGGGAGGCCATAACTTCCAAAATAATTTTTTGTCGCCACTCTGAGTAAGAAATATATATCCAGGATGTCCAAATTAATGTCCCTGCAAAGTTTCAGCCGAATAGATTTTTTTTCAAAGAAATCTCGTTTTTACGGCTGTTAGACTGTAAAAATCGTCATTGAAGCTCTGCATTTTGGCAGTTGTCGCCGTTTTTTGGCTCGCATTTCGCCAAAAATGACTCTACAATTATGATTTTCATCTCATTCGATTCATAAATGAATTATCTATCGAATTGCATTAAGCATTTAGGGTCATAGCATACAAACTTTTTGAGATTTTACCATATAACTGGAAGAATCTCAAAAAATCTTTGGGTAATTTTGCTAAATTTTGGGAGGCCATAACTTCCAAAATAATTTTTTGTCGCCACTCTGAGTAAGAAATATATATCCAGGATGTCAAAATTAATGTCCCTGCAAAGTTTCAGCCGAATAGATTTTTTTTCAAAGAAATCTCGTTTTTACGGCTGTTAGACTGTAAAAATCGTCATTGAAGCTCTGCATTTTGGCAGTTGTCGCCGTTTTTTGGCTCGCATTTCGCCAAAAATGACTCTAGAATTATGATTTTCATCTCATTCGATTCATAAATGAATTATCTATCGAATTGCATTAAGCATTTAGGGTCATAGCATACAAACTTTTTGAGATTTTTCCATATAACTGGAAGAATCTCAAAAAATCTTTGGGTAATTTTGCTAAACTTTGGGAGGCCATAACTTCCAAAATAATTTTTTGTCGCCACTCTGAGTAAGAAATATATATCCAGGATGTCAAAATTAATGTCCCTGCAAAGTTTCAGCCGAATAGATTTTTTTTCAAAGAAATCTCGTTTTTACGGCTGTTAGACTGTAAAAATCGTCATTGAAGCTCTGCATTTTGGCAGTTGTCGCCGTTTTTTGGCTCGCATTTCGCCAAAAATGACTCTACAATTATGATTTTCATCTCATTCGATTCATAAATGAATTATCTATCGAATTGCATTAAGCATTTAGGGTCATAGCATACAAACTTTTTGAGATTTTTCCATATAACTGGAAGAATCTCAAAAAATCTTTGGGTAATTTTGCTAAACTTTGGGAGGCCATAACTTCCAAAATAATTTTTTGTCGCCACTCTGAGTAAGAAATATATATCCAGGATGTCAAAATTAATGTCCCTGCAAACTTTCAGCCAAATAGATTTTTTTTCAAAGAAATCTCGTTTTTACGGCTGTTAGACTTATTATTCTCAGTTTTCCACAATTATTATTGATTTTTCATAATTATTCTCAGTTTTCCACAATTATTATTGATTTTTCATAATTATTCTCAGTTTTCCACAATTATTATTGATTTTTTATAATTATTCTCAGTTTTCCACAATTATTATTGATTTTTTATAATTATTCTCAGTTTTCCACAATTATTATTGATTTTTTATAATTACCCTCTTTTTCCGTTATAAGCCTCACTCCGCTTGTAAGCCGCGGCTTATTAGAGGTAATTGCTTACCAAAAGTTTTTGCAAAACTCTAATAAGCCGCACTCCTTTATTAAGCCGCGTTCCTCTATAAGCCGCGGATATTTTTTGACTGTTTAACTCAAATTTTTAAATCAAAAATAAATTTTTATTTGTACTCGTATAATATAGGCTTGCCATCTCTTGATGTAATTGTAGAATTGTAAACAAATTGCAAAAATTTGTATATGACTTTTATTTTATTATGTAAATTCAATTTTGATTTATGCATAGGGATAGCAAAATATTCGGATAATTTGTTCAATTTCAGGTATCCGAGTATTCGAATATTTTTTGATTATTTTATGCATTATCCGAATATCATAAGTCATAGAGTTATTTTTTTTGTCATAGACTTATTAACGATATTTAATTTTTTGTTTATATATATGGAAGATATACAGATTTAGATATAAAGTATTTTTAGGCAAGTATAAGTATTTAAGTAAATAAGAAAGTCATATATAAAAAAAATCTTCTCTTTTTGTTTAGTTTTTGTTTATACATAGAGTTTAATATACAGGAAGATTTTCAGCTATTCTCATCCATATACCAAATTTTCTTAAATTTACATAGGCAAATAAACTATCGTTATGCTCAATTTTTGTTACTATAATTTTTTGTATTAATATTTGTATCATTGTATTTATTTACTCAATGAGGTAAAATATAACATACAGTTTTTTATTTTTACAACATAAGTCAAGTGTTTCTGTTGTTTTAGTGATTAAATTCAATAATTTAAATAATAATGATAATATTCTTATAATTAATAATAACAAACAAATTTTTTTTTAATTTTCGTTATTTTAATTTAAGGTAATATTAAAAAAAATATTTATTATAGCCAAATAAAATTTTAAGAACTTGTATAAGCCGCACTCTTTTATTAAGCCGCACTCCTTTATTAAGCCTTTTTTTGAAAAAAATAAAACTTTTTTTCACTAACAAGCCGCGGCTTATAACGGAAAAAGAGGGTAATTATTTCGCAATAAAATCGGAACACGGTTTCCGTTAGCTACCGTTATCTATTATTTATGTTTATTATGGCTCGCATTTCGCCAAAAATGACTCTAGATTTGATTGATCTAGAATGATTCTTATCTAATTTGATTCATAAATGAATTATCTATCGAATTGCATTAAGCATTTAGGGTCATATCAAAGAAACATAATTTATTAAACATATTTAGATATTGGTACAAATTTTTCGCCGAATCGTTAATTTTAATTAATTCATGACAATTTATTATATTTTTATTGAATTTCAATAAATTTATTTACACGACGAACTGGCTGCATATCGTATTTGTTATATATTTCTATTGTCTAGTTTTTATTGTCTTGCATTTAGTTTAGTATAGTTTGATTGTGAAGGAATCAGCTGGCAAGGGTACTGCCACAGAATATATTTTTCATTATAAACGAGAATTTTTAGAATTATGTTTTTTATAACTAAATTGTAATTGTATTATTTTCTAGTATTGCTATAAGTAATTAATTAATTATTTTAATTAAACTACTAAGAAGAAAACTTTACTTTTGCGGTTTTTTGTTTAGCAATTAAATAAATTACTTTATAGTTTTTCCCCACCAATCCTAGTTTTTCAGCATTATTTTCACGGTTTTTCAGATATTTTTTTTATTAATAATAAATTTTATTTATTAACTTATATTCTATAGTATAAGCCCCATGTAACACCACATTTCAGTTGTCATTATCTCACGTAATCTTCATATAAATAATGATGAAAAAAAAACCGACTAAAGAAATTATCTGTGGTAAACGAGGGTCGAACCCGAAAACCTCCAAATAACAAACAACTGCTTTAGCTACCACAACTACCGATATACTTGCAAGTAATTACTTATCTGATAGGATTTCAAGTACGATTTTAACAATTTTTTTATTAAATTTTTATTCTATTTGTGGGTGGGTGGTGGTGGTGACTGGGCTATTGAAACTGCTGTCGTCATTAGAACAAATGTCAATGTGCAGATTAAAGAAGAAAAAAAACTGTATTGAAAAATTACACGACGGTGAGATACGAACCCTAAACATCCCAAATACAAACCTTTCGCTTAAGCACACTAGACCAACAAGAATTACAAAAGTAAAACAAAGTATTTTGCATTGATTTTCACTTATCACCAATTTATATTTTATTTAACAGTTATAATTTAGCATTACAATTTTATATTTAATTATATTATATTTATAAAATTTATTTATTTTTTTTTTGTTTTTAAAGTTACTAACTTTTAAATAAATATTGGGGGGTTTTAAAAAAAACCTTTTTCTGAACAAAGAAACAAACATAATGAAAAAATATCTATTCTTCGCTGTGTCTTCCAGTAGTCCTTCGTCGTCACCATAAATCTCGTTATCTACGTCTATTACTGCCATTTCGTTTGTCTTGTCCATTCGATTTAGTGAATTTTATTAGCGAATTTAATTTTTTTTTTTGGTAAATATCTAAGCCAAATATCCCATATATCTGTTTTTCCTGCGGTTGTACTGTGGCAATGACCATTTCACGTGTTTCTAAAACTTGTTGATCCTGTAACCCACTCAAGGACATAGCACATCATATCCCGAAGGGTTAAACGCGATCTCTTCAAACATCTGCCTTTTCGTGCAACATACCAAGTGACCGAAATGATGTCGTTCTTATAGCAAAGACACATTACAATTTCATATATATATACAATGTATGACTACTTGGCAATTTCTTTTTAATAAATGCTAGTGCCATCTGTGGTTTTTTTAATTTTAGGAAGAAAAATATCAATTTAAATAACCCTGAGAGCTTAGGATAAATATACACTTATTATTCGTGATTCGCATTATTATAATGTATTCATTAAAATTTAGTACATTATAGAAATGTATTAGATTAAGTGCTTCTCTAGTATAAATTTAAACCAATAAGTAATGTTAGAGTTTAGTTTCGAGATTCAATTCTTGCTCTCCGCTTCCGCTCCTCTTTTATAGTATAGTTAACCGTATTTTATTTTGTATAAAGGTAAAACATATGTTAATAGAAATAAATAAAATAATTTCAATAATAAAATTACAAATAAATCTCATTTATTATGTTTTCTCGTACATAAATATTTGTTTACATATAAGTAGTAATTAATTAATGGGGGAAGGAAAATGGTGTAGGATTTTATATGGGGATTTTTTGCTTTTTTTTTTTTTTGTTATTAAAAATTTATTAAGAAATTATGGTCATTATTGTTTGAGTGGGGGGTGTTATGGGGAAAATTTATAGAAAATATTGAAAAAAAAAAAGAGTTAATTAAATAGTAAAAAATATTATTATTATTATTATAATTATTATTATATATTTCATTCTTTATGTATTTATATAAAATTAGTAAACAATTATTGCTAATTATCGGGGTACTATCATCTACTAGAGCTAGTACTGTCTGCCTGTCTGTCTGTTTGTGATTTGTTGATAGATAAATAATTATTCAGTTGCGCAACCCTCTTCCCCAGTCTATATTAATTTAATTATTAGTAATAATAATAATAATATGTGTGTGTGTGTGTTTGTCAAAATGTCTCAAAATAATTTTGGGGTGTTTATGTGGGTGGGTGGGTGTAGTGTGGTGTATGAATATGAAATGTGTGTGCTTTCCTTCAGTCCCCTCCCGATAAAATTATTATTATTATTATTATTATTATTATTATTTTTATAATTACATAATTAATTACAAATTTAATTAACGTTCTTATAATTAATTAATTTATTTTTGTTTAAAAATTAAAAGTAAAAAAATCTCTTAATAATAATTATCAACTGCTGCTTAATTGGAAAATTTAATTTAATTTATTTACTTTTATTATTATTATTATTATTAGTTACTTTTTACGCTCTATTTATTTATTAATTTAATTAATTAAATATTTATTATTAAAATTATTATAATTATATATAGATATAGATATATTGCCCACCACTTCCCACACACTCTGTATTTTTGCTACTACTGTTGTTGTGCTGCTGCTGCTGCTGTTGTTGCTGCAATTAATGATCGCGATTGTGATTATGCGCACGCGCACACAACGCAACACCCACACGCACAGATACGAAATAAATCCCCTTCTTTTTTTGTAAAAATAAAAATTAAGAAAAAAAAAAGAAACTTCTTTTGTTCAAGTAAATTAATTAATTAAGTAATACAATTACACACACAGAATATAGATTAATTTTCCATTTTCTTCTTCTTCTTCTTCTTCTTCTTCTCGCGCCTTAAATTTACGTTTAATTAATTTATCTTTTTAATTTTAACTTTAATTAATTTTATTTTTAATTTAATTTATTTCTATTTGTTCAACATTTTTTTGCTTTTTTGCTTTTTTAAATTTCTTTATTTTCGTTTTTCTTTTTTTTTATTTTTTGTGACGTTTTTCGCTTTTTTTTGCATTTTTTTTTTGTTTTATTTTTGTTTCACTTAAAGATTTACAGTTAAAATTAATTAACAATTTAGGTTTAGAGTTTTATTTTTACTTAAATTTAATTAAATTTAATTTCTTAAAAGGAGAAAACGGAGAAGAGACGACGAAGAAAAAACGTATCTGTCAGTAGTAACCACCCACCGAGCAAAAAGCTAATCCTATTTTGATTTGTTAATCATACGTTGGAAGGGTGGAGCGTGCGAAGATAGTGTGGTGTGGCGTGGTGCGATGATATTTCATCTTCTTAATTAATTATTTATTAAAAATATATTTTTATAACATTTTCATTAATTTTACAAAACTTAATACGTTAATAAGGGTTTTCGGTTTCTTTCGTTAATTTCATTAATTAATAATAATAATAATTAATAGTAGTAGTAATCGTAACAATAATAATAAACTAAATTAATCTAATTAATTTCATACACACGCGCGCGCATCTACACCAACCCACATTTTATTATTGCTTAATTATCTCAATGGAGAATTTTTATTTTGGGCATACCCCCCGTCCATGTGGAAATGGTGGATGTTGGTTTGTATACTTAACGTGGATTGGATAAAATTTGAATAAAAATTAAATCTGATTACTGTTACTTGTCTGCAGTGGCAGCGGCAGCAGCAACTACTGTACACACTTTTTTATTTTAATTAATTTATTTTACTTTACTTTAGCTAATTTTATAAATAATCATCATCATTATTATTAATTATTAATTATTTATTGCCTAATTTTGTGTTTGACGATGATTTAAACCTTTAATACTTCTTCATTTTACCGCTAATTACAATAATTATAATAAAAAAAAAAAACAAATAAATCTAATTTCACGATGACGTCGTCAACCGTCGTCCTAACAAACGATGACTATTTTTCCCACTTTTATAAAAAAAAATAATTAAAAATAAATAATAATAATTACCGCAAAAACGTATATTAAACACGTTTAATTATATTTAATTAGTAGCGAAATTATTAACATACAAATAATTACAGTTATTATATTTCATTATATATCGTCCTAATTTTCTATTTCTCTCTCTCTCATTTTAATTAATATTATTATTAATTCATATAATTTATAGCAAGAGCGCACGCACAATAATTTATTACTAATAAAAATGATGGTGGTGGTGGTGCTTATTTATGCACGGTGGCGGAGACGCAAGCATAAAATTAATTATAAATAATTAATTTAAATTATAAATGAAGAAATATTATTATTTAAAATTATTATAAATAGAAAAATATGTTTTATAATAAACTAATTTTAATTATGAATTAATTAATTATTTGTTTTATTTAAATTTTAATTATTAAAGAAAAAATACAAAAAAAAAATAATAATAAAAATAAAAGGAGAAGAATTATCAGTCTCATCACATGTGGGGTGTTTGTTTGTATGTGAGCGTGTATGTATGTGTGTAAAAATTAATTAATTAATAAAATATATTATTTATGGAGGGACAACAGAGTTGTGGTGATTGTATAGTTTGTGAATCGTGACTTGTAGATTGTTAGTAGTAGTAGAAGTAGTAGTAGATAACTAATCTGATTGTTGTTCTTATTTTTTTTTTGCAAACCATCAACCACCCACCACAAATAATCCACCGTACAAAAAACAATACAAAACTTTTTCAAATTTTATTTTAAAAATTAAAAATTATGTTAATTATTTTATTTAATTATATTCTTCAACTATTTTCTCATTATTTATATGCGTCTTCGACGGTGTAACCTCGCCATTGTGGCGGCACCGTCTCTTCACCCCCACCATATTTGATGTATAATTATTTTAAATAAATTTTTGTTTACTTTAACCACAAAATTGTTTATAATTAATTAATTTAATTTACTTTAATAATATTTCCTGTTTTAATAATAATAATAATAATAATAATAATAATAATAATAATAATAATAATAATAATAATAATAATAATAACATTAATCAACAATAATTAATAATTAGTTATAACATAATTAAAAAAAAAAAAAAAATGGTAAATAATTTCTCCTTAATAAATATATATAAATTTCCTAAACCTTTTTCTTATTTTTATTAAAATTTTCTTATTTAGAGTAATATTATAAATGAATAATAATAATAATTATAATAAGATTGGTGTAAAAATTAATTGAAAAAACTTATTCAAAAAATTCTCTTTTCTCACGAGAAAATGGTGGTGGTCGAGTGGTGTGAATGGTGATATAAAAAACAGCCCGAATTCACGGCACAAGCGGTAAAAAGAGACCCGGCTCGCAAGTGTTAATAAAAACCATTGAAAATATAAAATTTTCTATCATTCTGTTTGTGCCTCTCGTAACTAATTCAGTTCAATATTAAAGTATTTTTTTTGTAACACGTGAAGAAAAATATATAAAAAAATTTTTTAAAAATGAGTTTAGTTTGGACAATTATTGCAACATTTTTATATTTTGAAATATTTATTGTCTTATTATTGGTGTTACCGGTTGCAAGTCCATCAAGATGGCAAAAAATTTTTAAATCACGTTTTTTGGATATGTTAACACGACAAGCACAAATGTACTTTTATTTATTAGTCGGTGTACTTGTTTTATTTTTATTAGAGGCAATACGTGAAATGCGAAAATATTCACAAGCAGATCTAGCTGGTGAACAACATTTAAATGTTGAAAAATTGCAACATAGTATGCGTTTATTTCGTGCCCAACGTAATTTCTATATATCAGGTTTTGCTATATTTTTAACATTAGTTATTAGACGTTTAATAACACTTATATCGGCACATGCAACATTATTAGCACAATCAGAGGCATCATTACGTCAGGCACAAAGTGCAACAACAGCTGCACGTTCATTATTAACACAACAAAAACAACAAGAGACAACCGTTATAAAGAAAACAAAAGTATCTGATAAGAAAAATGATGAATTTGTAAGTTAATAAATTAAAACCGAAAAAAAATAAATTACTGTGCAAAATAAATAAAATTAAATTAAATTATAGTTAACTGAATTACGAATGAAAATAACCGAATTAAACTCACTAAAAGAGAAAAAAGATAAGGAGGCAATGAAATCACAATCGGAAAGTTTAAATAAGGAGTATTATCGTTTAACAGAAGAATATAGTAAATTACAAAGAAAATTAATAATTGGTGATGGTGGTAAAGGTGGATGATTAGACAAAAAAAAAAAAAAAATTAAAGAAGATCAATAATTTCATCCCATTTTTTTTGTAATACTTTCATTAATTCTTTTATATATCCGGTGAATTATTTATCTATATATGTTTTTCTAATCTAACCTAATCTTATATGTATAAAAAACAAAACAGTAATTGCTATGTTAAAAAGTTATTTCTGTTTATTTTCTATTGTTATTATGTTTTATTATGCTCGCTCGTTCACATTTTCTCTTTATTTATTATATTTAATTAATAATAATAATAACTAATTAAAAAATAAATTTTCTTACTCTACCCTGTGTTAGTATATTTAATAATAATAATTATTATTATTATTATTATTATTGTGATTTCTATTTGTTTTGTATTTAAAATCAATAAAATATATATATATATATATATATATATATATATATATATATATATATTTAATTTATTTTTATATAATTAATTAATAAATAAATAATAATTATAATATAAATGTTTTTATATATAAAAAAAAAAAAAAAATAACTAAACAATAATTAATTTATTTATTAATAATCTAATAAAAAACAAGCGCATAATAAGATAATATGTAATTAATAAACAACTTGGGATAATAAACCCCACATGATTTTTATGCACAAAAAAATAAATTAAAAAAAAAAAAAAATAAATTAAATTAAAATTAAAATTAATATAATTACTTAATTTTTATTTTTATTGTCATAAATTGTCTTTTCCTCTCCTCCTAAGTAAGTAGTAGTATGAGTAGCAGTAGTAGTAGTTATAATAGTTGAAGTAATAATTTATTATAATTAATTAAGAGTTAAAGATATTATTATTATTATTATTGTTTTTGCTTTTGTAATTTAGTTACAGGTGTTATTTTTTTTTTATATATTTTAATTAATTAAGAATTTTTACAACAAGAAAAATATCTTAATTTTTCGCACACATTGATGGTGGTGGTGGTGGTGGTTAATTTGTGGTGATTAATTGATGGTATTAGGTGCGTCTTGCTGCTGTTGCTAGTGGTTTTATTTTTCTCATCTAATTTGCTTCTAATTTAAATGCACAACACTCACTCACTTACTCACACGCACACACATTGTTTGTAATTAGATATATTTTTATTTTTTATTTAATTAAATTAATTTAAAAAAAAAGGGATAATTGGAGTAATTGGTGGTGAGGGGGGGTGTTCAGATAGGAAAATAGGTGTAGGAAGTAAGGATGAATATTTTCTTTTTTGATTAACAGGATTTCGGATGAAAATTAATTGATTTTTCATTTTTCATTTTTTTTTTTTGCTTCAATAATTAGTTTCAATAAAAACAAAAAAAAAAAAAATAAATAAATAAATAATAATTAAAAAAAAAATGAAATTAGAATAAAAAAAAAAAAAAAAAACGTATTTTATTTCATATTTGTCTCCTCCCTAAAATAAATGTCTGTTGTTGTTGTTGCTGTTGTTTAACGTCAAAGGGTGATTATCTAAATAAATGAATATAGAGAAAAAAAAAAAATAATAATAATTGAAGAAAAAAAATATAATTAATAAAAATTAACAAAAAAAAAGTAGTAGTAGTAGTAGTAGTTATAATGGTAGCAATAGTAAATAAAATAAGGGGAATTGGGAATATATATTTTTTATGTGTATCACTTCTTCTCTTATCTTCGTTATATTTCTCCAATAAAAAAATAATTTTCCAATTACTTGAACGCCAAATGACTTTTCACACAAATCACCTCCTCTTCTTTGGAGAAGAATTATACATTACACATTTTAATAATGATAATAATAAAAAAAAAAACAAAAATTTTAAATTAAAAAAAAAAAAAAAAACCAATAAAAAACCCATAAACAAAAAAAAAAAAATTAATTAAACGCATAAAATAAAAATTAAATTAAATACATTTTTTTGTTTTTTTTTTTTTTCTTATTATTCATCTTAATCTTCCTCTTAATCTTCTTCTACTAATATTCAATAAAATAAAATTATTAGTTAAAAAAATTTAAAAAGAAAAACAGAAAGATATTTTCTAATAAAATTATTGCATTAATTATTATTATTAATTTTCTCACTTTTCCTATTTATTTTATAGTTTTTTTTTTTTTATACATTTTTCATTTAATTAATATGGGGAAAGAAGGTGTGGCTGTTTTTATGTGTGTGTTCATTGTGAGGTACTATTATATAAGTTATTTGATTTTTTTGTTATTAAAAATTTATTAAGAAATTATGGTCATTATTGTTTGAGTGGGGGGTGTTATGGGGAAAATTTATAGAAAATATTGAAAAAAAAAAAAAGAGTTAATTAAATAGTAAAAAATATTATTATTATTATTATTATAATTATTATTATATATTTCATTCTTTATGTATTTATATAAAATTAGTAAACAATTATTGCTAATTATCGGGGTACTATCATCTACTAGAGCTAGTACTGTCTGCCTGTCTGTCTGTTTGTGATTTGTTGATAGATAAATAATTATTCAGTTGCGCAACCCTCTTCCCCAGTCTATATTAATTTAATTATTAGTAATAATAATAATAATATGTGTGTGTGTGTGTTTGTCAAAATGTCTCAAAATAATTTTGGGGTGTTTATGTGGGTGGGTGGGTGTAGTGTGGTGTATGAATATGAAATGTGTGTGCTTTCCTTCAGTCCCCTCCCGATAAAATTATTATTATTATTATTATTATTATTATTATTATTTTTATAATTACATAATTAATTACAAATTTAATTAACGTTCTTATAATTAATTAATTTATTTTTGTTTAAAAATTAAAAGTAAAAAAATCTCTTAATAATAATTATCAACTGCTGCTTAATTGGAAAATTTAATTTAATTTATTTACTTTTATTATTATTATTATTATTAGTTACTTTTTACGCTCTATTTATTTATTAATTTAATTAATTAAATATTTATTATTAAAATTATTATAATTATATATAGATATAGATATATTGCCCACCACTTCCCACACACTCTGTATTTTTGCTACTACTGTTGTTGTGCTGCTGCTGCTGCTGTTGTTGCTGCAATTAATGATCGCGATTGTGATTATGCGCACGCGCACACAACGCAACACCCACACGCACAGATACGAAATAAATCCCCTTCTTTTTTTGTAAAAATAAAAATTAAGAAAAAAAAAAGAAACTTCTTTTGTTCAAGTAAATTAATTAATTAAGTAATACAATTACACACACAGAATATAGATTAATTTTCCATTTTCTTCTTCTTCTTCTTCTTCTCGCGCCTTAAATTTACGTTTAATTAATTTATCTTTTTAATTTTAACTTTAATTAATTTTATTTTTAATTTAATTTATTTCTATTTGTTCAACATTTTTTTGCTTTTTTGCTTTTTTCACTTTCTTTATTTTCGTTTTTCTTTTTTTTTATTTTTTGTGACGTTTTTCGCTTTTTTTTGCATTTTTTTTTTGTTTTATTTTTGTTTCACTTAAAGATTTACAGTTAAAATTAATTAACAATTTAGGTTTAGAGTTTTATTTTTACTTAAATTTAATTAAATTTAATTTCTTAAAAGGAGAAAACGGAGAAGAGACGACGAAGAAAAAACGTATCTGTCAGTAGTAACCGCCCACCGAGCAAAAAGCTAATCCTATTTTGATTTGTTAATCATACGTTGGAAGGGTGGAGCGTGCGAAGATAGTGTGGTGTGGCGTGGTGCGATGATATTTCATCTTCTTAATTAATTATTTATTAAAAATATATTTTTATAACATTTTCATTAATTTTACAAAACTTAATACGTTAATAAGGGTTTTCGGTTTCTTTCGTTAATTTCATTAATTAATAATAATAATAATTAATAGTAGTAGTAATCGTAACAATAATAATAAACTAAATTAATCTAATTAATTTCATACACACGCGCGCGCATCTACACCAACCCACATTTTATTATTGCTTAATTATCTCAATGGAGAATTTTTATTTTGGGCATACCCCCCGTCCATGTGGAAATGGTGGATGTTGGTTTGTATACTTAACGTGGATTGGATAAAATTTGAATAAAAATTAAATCTGATTACTGTTACTTGTCTGCAATGGCAGCGGCAGCAGCAACTACTGTACACACTTTTTTATTTTAATTAATTTATTTTACTTTACTTTAGCTAATTTTATAAATAATCATCATCATTATTATTAATTATTAATTATTTATTGCCTAATTTTGTGTTTGACGATGATTTAAACCTTTAATACTTCTTCATTTTACCGCTAATTACAATAATTATAATAAAAAAAAAAAAACAAATAAATCTAATTTCACGATGACGTCGTCAACCGTCGTCCAAACAAACGATGACTATTTTTCCCACTTTTATAAAAAAAAATAATTAAAAATAAATAATAATAATTACCGCAAAAACGTATATTAAACACGTTTAATTATATTTAATTAGTAGCGAAATTATTAACATACAAATAATTACAGTTATTATATTTCATTATATATCGTCCTAATTTTCTATTTCTCTCTCTCTCATTTTAATTAATATTATTATTAATTCATATATGTAGTATATTACACAAAATTTCATTTTTAAAATTAATTCATTTATTTTTATATTATTATTATGTACTCAAATATATATATATATATATATATATATATATATATATATACATACACATGTGTGTGTTTTTATATATTTGCGCAGAAAAAAAAAATATTATTATTATTAAGACGAGACGAGTAGTAGTAGTAGTCTAAGTATAAGAGCAGACAACAGTAGCGCAGCAGCAAAATTAAATTAAATTCAAGAATATATAAATTCCATAAATTAATTCATAAATAAATTAATTAATTATTAATTTCCAATAATTAGTAGAGTGTTTAAATTATTTCATATGACATAAATTAATATAAATTGATTTTTGATTTGTATAAAATATATATATATATATATAAAAAATTCATTATTAAAAAAAAAATTTAAAAAATAAAAATATTTATAGTTTTTCATTTGATGGATGATGCGCGCGATGATCATGTTGTTTTAACGTTGCGATCGGATCCCACCAACCAAATGTGATGAAGTGACGAGAACGGCCGATGATGATAACAGTCGACAGCAACACCCCATCCCTTACTCATCATCATCATATTTTATTAATGTTTTTTATACATTTTGTCAAAAAATACCTTGGGGCTGTGGTGGTGCGGAATATTGTTGGGATGCTCCCTCATTACCGTATGCCGTTCGTGGACCATATGACGAACTTTGATCATTTGTGTAATTACCTAAGAAGCCAGTATAACCCAAAAAGCGTACAATGTTTCTTACTGTTTTTTTTTTTGTTTTTTTTTTATGTTTTTCTTAATTTATGTTTTTTTTTTTTTTTTTTTTTTTTTGTTTTTAAAATTTAAATTTTATTTCTTACATTTTTCATAATTAATTTTTTGTTCGTCATTAATAATTAATTAATTTAAGAAAGAAAAAAAAAGAGACAAAAACAAAAAAGGCAAAAAAAGAGGACAAAAAAAAAAACATAAAAATTAAGAGGAAGGAAAAAATGAACCGAAATTTTCCCTCCTTGCCCGGTGAAATTTTTAACTATTCTTGTTATAACTCTTTTTTCCCCCTTTTTTTTTCATTTCTTTTCTTTTCTTTTTATTTTTCCTTTTCCCCAAGGATAGTAATTGTATAGTAGTAGTAGGTAGTAGTAGTAGTAGTAGTAGTAGTAGTAGGTAGTAGTAGTGGGTATTGGTTTTTTTTTTTTCTTTTTTATTAAATTTTAATTTTAATTTTAATTTATTAATTAATTAATATTTCTTATTCAACAAATATGTGTGTGTATGTGTTCTTGTTTATATGTGTTTGTTAAAATTTTATTTTATTTTAAATTTATCTGACGACGACGACAACACAACATAGTTTTTAACTTAATTAATTTCTAATAATTAATTTTATTTTATTTTAGTGTGTGTTAGTGTTACTTTATTATTATTAATTAATATTAATATTATTATTATTATTATTATTATTATTATTTAGATTAAAATTATTATAATTCTTTATTTATTTATTTATTTTTATTTTATTTTTCATTCTTAATTTATTGTTATTTTTTTTTATCTCATTTCTTTGCTAATTAATATTTATTGATTAAATTCATTGCTTTGTTTTTTTTTTTTTTTTTCCTTTTCGTTTTTTTTTTTTTGCATTTTTTTTTTGTTTTTTTTTTTGTTTTTTTTTTTTTAATTTAATTTTTCATTTTTAATTAAAATTCATTGATTATTATTAATTATTAAAACTAAGGGGGTTTTTTGATTTTTGTGAGTAAACTAAGAGATGGAAACAGAGAGAAAGAAAGAAAAGACAGTGGTGAGAAATGATGATCGAGCAGCAAAATATTATTAATATTTCATTATTATTTATAAATTATAATTATTATTATTATTATTATTATTATTATTATTATTATTTATTTATAATATAAAAAATAAGAAAATTTTAAAGAATAAAAAAACACACAATTAAAAATTGAAAATTATGATTTAAGAAAAAAAATCTTTTCTTGTGAATGAGGATATTGTAAGGGGGGAGGTATTATTGTTGTAGGTTGGTAGTAAATGGGGTAAAAATGGGGTTAAAAATGATAAATTGTCAAAATTTCCCATAATTAAAAAAAAAAAAACCAAAAAAAAAAAAAAAAACGATAAAGGGGAAAAATAATAATTAAAAAAATTATCGCGACGGCGTGTGACAAAAGAAATAAAAAATAAATAAATAAATAAAAAATTTAAAAAAAAAAAAAAAAAAAAAAAAAAAAAATCAAAACAAAAACTAATTTATTAATATAAAAAAAACTCACCATATCCAGTGCTGTAGGCACTATAATCGGAACCGGTTTTTGAGGCACTGTTTGCCGGTCCGGATGGTGGCATACCACCAGCTGGCCCCGATCCAGATGGTGCACCAGGACCTGATGGAGCACGTTGATACATATCACCTAAATATTATAGACACTTAATTACTTATATAGGGTTTTCGCCGTCGTTTTTCTTTTTTGTCAATATATATACATATATCCCCCCTATGGGGATATATAGTATACCTACTTGATAGGTCTATGAAGGACATGAAAAAAAAAATCTCTACTAACCAGAGCCTCCTGTTCCAGCTGAATTCTGTGGCATATTCCAGCTATTCCAATTGCCGCCACCAGTACCGCCACTGGGTCCCGATGTAGAATTGTACATATCTATAAATGTATTTGCAGATAATTTAAAATGTACAAACTATAGAAAAATTTTCAATTAAACACCTAAACTATCGCAAGCACACATTACGTACCCACAATTTATCCACACAAAAAATCTATCAACAATCCTTTATTTTCATTTATTCCTTCTTGAATAATAAACTAACCATAGCTACCGTATCCTTGCGTTTGTTGCGCTGCGGCATAATTACTGCCCCATTGTGGGGGTGGTCCTTGTGGTCCTGGTGGTGCTCCCCATCCCTGGAAGGAACTGGGTGTTCCATAATTATAACTTTGTTGTTGAGGTGAAGTACCCCATCCCTGATAGCCTTGCATCATATTTGGTGCACCCATTGCCATATTCATTGGCGGTGCACCCATTTGACCATTTGGTCCTTGCATCATGCCAATCGGTGCGCCCTGTGGTGGTCCCCATTGATTGGTATCGTTATTCATTTTATTACCACCAGAACCATCACGAGGTTCCGCTTTTTTAATCTCCACCTGTTTCCCATTCAAATTAATGTAATGTTCATTGGTGACACGCTCAACCGAACCCTCATCCTCAAACGACAAAAATCCAAATCCTTCGCAAAAAAGTATAAAATAAAAATTTCAATTTGCCAGAGACAAATTAAGAATAATATAAATTACCACGAGACTTTTTCTTTTCCTGGTCATACATAATGACAACTTCCATTACTTTACCGTAACGTCCAAAGAAAACACGTAAATCAGTTTCCGTAACATTTGATGGTAGACCGCCAAGAAAAACTTTTGGATAGCCACCACCCTTTTTTGGCTTCTGTAATGTTCGTGGATTACACGGTTTCGGATCGATTGTTCTAAAAAAAAAAAAAAAAGAAATTAAAATTTTTCCCATAATTTTAATTAAATTTTTTTTTTTTGTTTATTTTTTACTAAAGTACAAAAAATAATTTTATATTACCGGCCGTCAAGGTTATGCGGTCCATTCTGTAAAACATGATGTACATTTGCCGGATCAGCAAATGTTACAAAGCCAAAACCACGGGATCGTCCAGATTCATTATTTTTCATAACAACACAATCGATTACCTCGCCATAACGACTAAAGTATCTTTGCAAATTTTCTTGAGTTGTTTCCCATGATAAACCGCCGACAAATAATTTTCTAAATAAATTTTAAAGAATTATAAATTTTGTATTAGAAAAAAAAAAAAAAAATTAATAATTAAGCACACCTAGAGAGAGAGAGAGAGAGAGAGAGAGAGAGAGAGAGAGAGAGAGAGAGAGAGCAACGCAACGCAACGCGTATACAAAATGTGATTTTTGTAATTTTGATTTTGTTTATTTTCGCGTGAAAAAAAATAACCAATAAATATCAACAAGTAATTAATTTTTAAGACGATTTTGTGTTTTGTTTTCTTTTTTTCTGTCATTATTTATTTTAAATTAAATTAAATTAATTTTTTGCATGTCCAAAATATAATGACAGTAATGGTGATAATTAAAAATAATTAACAATAAACATAGAAATCAGTAAATAACGCGATGTGTGCGTTGCGCGTTCACCGAGAGAACACACGACGTTAAAAAAAAAAAAAAAAACGTGTAAAAAAAAAAAAAGTTTGGAAATTTGATCAACAAAATGGTTGGAGAAATCGCGAGAATACGCGATTTAAATTTAATTAAATAATAAAAATAAAATTCCCAAAAAAAAAAAAAAAAACTATGCATACATTGTTCTATATTTATCATTGCAATTGTCGTGGTGGTGGTGATGGTGGTGGTCATAAATATATGTGTATATCGTAGCATTTAAATTAAAAAATTTGCAAAAATTTTATAAATAAACACGTCGAGCCACGTACGTACCGATATATAATATTTAATATCAGAAAGAGATAGAGAAAAATGTAAGAAAGAAAAATTTTATTCAAATTTTAACATTTTACTTCTTTATCTTATTAAATGATGACGCTGCTATTGAGCACATTAATTAATTAAAATAACAAAATTAAATACAAAAATAATGAATAAAATTAAAGAAAAAGACAAAAAAAAAAAACACCGGACATGTGGGAATTCACCAATAACCGACAACAACGAGAAAAATATCAGCCACGCTGCTCTGCTGCTATTACTCTATAGTCGTCTGTAAATTGCCACATAATTTCTTTGGTTTCTTTGATTTCATTTAAATTATTTAATAGAAATTATGCAAAAAAAAAAAAAAAAACCGACCACCTTTTACAAGGTCTATCGTGTGGCTGCCCGTCGTCTGCCACTTAACTACCGCTACACCTTGGAGTATATTCATATATCAACGAAAAAAAGAGATCGGACGCCATTTAAAAACGAAAAAATCATCACAGAAATATTGCATTAAACAGAGAGAGAAAATATAAAATCATCATCACCACCACCACCAACATCACCCACCACACATCATAAATCACATTGAAATAAATTAATTAAATTAAACAAAATACTGCTCACCCTTTTTCGTCGTCATCCATGTCTTGAGTCATACGCATATTATAATTGTATTAATTAATTAATTATATAAAAAAATAAAAAAAATTAAAAAAAAATAAAAAAAAAAAAAAAACACTTTTTCTCACGAGGATACTCTAATGAAATATGCAAGACGCGTATTGGTGTGAGAGAAAATAACGAATTAATTTTCTCCTTTTTTTTGCAAGCGGTTTTATTTTTCCTCAGGAAAACACAAAACAATATCAAAAAAAAAAAAATTTCCCAAATTGGAGGGGATGTCAGTCAGTCAGGGGGGCAGCCCTGTTTCAAGATGTGATGACTCTCGTGATAAAAATGTGACAAAAAAACAACACACGTTGTCCCCCAGTAAGATTGTTGCCCTTTTTTTCTTTTTTTTTTTTTTTTTCTTTTCGTTATTTCTTTTGGATAACTTTTGGACACAATTTTCTTTCGTTTTTCGTTACAAAAAAAATATTGGAAAAACGAAAAAACTACAAAACTAAACAAAACACTTTGCACTAATTTCTTTATAACTTTTTTCTTCTTTTTTAATCTTATATCAAAATAAAAAATAAACTCGTAAACAACAATAATAATACAGCACTTTATCTCAATAATTAATAATTAATTAAATCTTCTTTACTTTAATTTATGACCGTTAAATTTTATATAATTAAATATTTTATTTTTTTTTTTATCTTTAGATATTATATTTTACACCAGTATCTAATTTCTAAATTATTATTTATTATTATAATATTTATATTAATAATTAATATTAATTAACCTTAAAGAGAGAGAGAGAGGGGGAGAAAAAGAGAATTTATTAGTTTTTTTTTTTTTTTCGCAGGATATACGTAACTTTAATTGAAAAAAAACGACAAAACAGCAGCAGCAGTAGCCGTAAACGTTTTTAATATTATTTTTTTTTTCTAGTCTTTTCTTTAATCATAAATAATTATCATTAAATTGAAGAAGTAGAAGAAGAAGAAAACAAAAAAAAAATGTGGGAAGCGTTAAAAAAGCACCAATAGCAGCGTTTTAAAGGTGTCAGATAAAAAAAAAAATAATTAATTAACCACTAAGTTTTTGAATTTTAATTAAGAGCAAGAAAAAAAAAACACCTTTTCGCTGAGGGGTTTAAGGGGTGTAAATAAAGAGTTTTAAGGATAAAAGACAGGTGAGCGATCGCGGGTGGCGTGTTAATAAAAGGAAAAATTTATGAAGGCAACACACACACACTCACCACACACACACACACACAAAAACGCAAATTTAATTTGTTTTTTTGTAATTTTCAGACACTAATTTTAAAAAAAAAATATTTTTTTTTTAATTTCTTCGCTTGCGTACTTTTTAATTTCCTTTTTGTTCTTTTTCTCCTCATTAATTTAATTAATTCATTGTCGTCGTTGTCGCTACTATTGTTGTTTCACTTTTTCAACAATTTTTTGAGTCTTTGTTTCGTATGCATGCATGTGTTCTCAACTTTATGTCTATGTGTGTAGTATGTGAAAGCATTGGATAAGGAAAAAAAAATCAAAAATCAAAAATGGAGTCAAAAACGAAAAACTTAAAGAAAAAAACAAAAAATTAGTAAAAAAAAAAAAAAACTAATCAAAAACTTAATTAAATTAATCTTTACCGATAGGGATAGGGCGCGCGCAAAAAAAAAAAAACAAAAAATAAATTTATAATTACAAAATTAAGCAAAAAAAAAAAAATTAATACCGAACTTAATTTTACGCGTTTTTTTTTTTATATGAATTTAATTGCTGCCGCCAAGCAGCTTCGCTTTTTTTTCTTTGAGGCAAAAAATATTTTATATTTTGTTGGCGTGTTTTTTTTTTTTTTGCTTCCTTTATATTGTATGATTTGGAAACCAAAATATATAAAAAAAAACCCAAAAAACCTTTAAAAACTATGCTGCTGCTGCTATTTTTTTTACGTTTTCTTTATAATTAACACTAATTATTATCAAAAAAAAAAAAAAAATTAATTAATTTTTTACTTTTAATTATTTATATATATATATATAGAAATTTTCTATATAATTAAATAATTAAGATCTTAATTAAATTTTTATTAAATTATAATTATATTAAAAATTAAAAATTAAATTATGTGGTGTTGGGTTTCAAAAATATTGAAACACACCACAAGCACAAGCGACCATCAAAAAAAACTAATGTAAATGGCGCTGGATAGCGATTATTTCGGTATGTTTTAGGTTTTTTTTTTATTTTTTATTTTATTTTATTTTATTTTTATTCATTTTTATTACGGTTTATTCTCTTTTGTTATTGTTGTTGTTGTTCCTCAAACATTATCTATAATGTACATACACATGTACCGATTCAATTGTGAAATCAACTTTAATATTGTGAAGAGTAGTATTCTGTATAATTTCTGGTAACCAAATAACTTTAATGTATATTTATTTTTCTATACATATATACTATCATTATTATTATTATCATCATAATAATACTACTACTACTTTCCGTCAATTAAATATCCCCAGCAATAAAAACTAAAAAGAAACAAAAAAAAGGATG
This sequence comes from Ptychoptera contaminata, assembly GCA_963942525.1. Classification (NCBI taxonomy): domain Eukaryota; kingdom Metazoa; phylum Arthropoda; class Insecta; order Diptera; family Ptychopteridae; genus Ptychoptera; species Ptychoptera contaminata. Next base: position 5,312,607 of record OZ012640.1, on the reverse strand, counting down.
ACGACTACAATAGTAAATATAAATTTAACGTTGCACGCGTTAAAGTTATATTTGTTTAGTAACTATACATATGCTATACACATGTGTATATTTATTAAATTGTTAAAGTTTACCTGAAAAAAAAGAAGAAAAAAATGCTTATAGAAGGTGACAACTTTTAAATTTATAATTTATAATGGAGGACATATTACCAATACTACAATAATGTAAACAACATCGATATTGTTGAAAGTCAAAAACAGGATATGGTAGAAAACACAAATGAAGGCCTCTTTTCTCTTCTCCGAAAAACAAAAATAAAAAAAAAAAAACGGTACATTAGAGATCTAAAAATAAAAAGAAGAATATGAATAGATATGATGTATAAATATACTAAATTCATATACACGTTTATATTGAAATTTATTTCTGGCTGCCATATTAAACATGTGCTCCAATAATAACGAATATGAACATGCGTATCATAAACTATATGTAGTGTCCATCTGCGATTCATACATTATTTTCTGTTCAATTTTTGAGTCTCTCTATCTCTCTTTCTCTTTCTAAACAAATAAATAAAAATTAAGAGCATCATATATATATATATATATTTTAATAAAATTAAACATTTAATTGAATTAATTAATTATATTTAATTAAAAAAAAAAAAATATTAATTATCGACACGAAGAAACGATAATCGATTTTTATTCGATTTTAATAGAGGTTTTTGTCTATGCTATTTACATTACATATGCAATTACATGCTATTACATATAAAGCGATATAAGCACTATCTATAGTACAATAGTATAAATTAAAATATATACCATCTTTTAGATGTTATATAAAATATTAATTAATCTATTACTTTTTTTTTTTCATTCTATATGTTTTATTTAGCAATATATTTTTTGTTTTTAAAAATTTTTCATCGTACCCTGTCATTGGTAATAAGAAAATATTTACCGCAAAATTAAATAATTAATTTAAATATAAATAAAGTAATAATAAAATAATAATAATAATAATAATAAAGAAAAAATTAAATTAGAAAATAAAAGAAAATGTCAAATGTACGACATCGTAAAAAACGTAAATATAATACATTGCGTGAACAAATGGAATTTTATTTTAGTGATGCGAATTTACGTCGTGATCGTTTTATGAAGGATTTATATGATCGTTTTAAAGGTAAATAAAATAAATAAATAAATAAATTTTCTTATAAATTAAAATATAATTTAATTTAATTATATAAAGGTGAAATACCATTACGTGAATTTTTAATATTTAATTGTATTAAAAAAATAACAACATGTATCGATGATATAATTAAAGCAATTGAAAAATCAAATGAATTAATTTGTAATAAATATCGTAAAACAGTGAAACGTACAAATGATAAAATTGAAATAAAAGAGGATATTGATGATTATATGATTTATGTTGAGTCAATACCATCAACAGTTGATATTAAATGGTTACAACGGACATTTTTAACATTTGGTAAAATTGATCATATATCATTGCCGCGTTTTAAGAAAACAAATCAAATAAAAGAATTTGCATTTATTGAATTTCATAATAAGATAAGTGTTAGCAAGGCAATTAAGTATTTTAAAACATTTGATGGTATTATCGATTGTGATAATGAGAATATACAAAATTTATACAGTATTAAGACATATGGTGATGATGAGGGTCACACACTTGATACATTACATGTACATCGTGAAAAAGTAAAAAAAATAAAAAATATAAATAGTGTTGTAGCGACATTTAGTGCTGTTGGTAGTAAATGTAAAAAAATATGCTATGGTATTGATGTCAAGGATGATAATAAGAATTTGATTAATATAGAAGGGAAAAATGATGAAATTATGGTAAAAGAAGAGATTAAGCAAGATGATAATTCGACTCTAGAGGATAAAGAAGAAATTAAAAACGAGAATAAAAATATTAATGAGGTGAATGATAAAGGTAATGATGACGATAATTATGAATCAGGTGATTACTGTTGCGATGGAGAAAATTGTGACCATGGTGAAGACGATGATTATGATGACGATGATGAAGGTGAAGAAGAAGAGGAAGAAGAAGGAGTAGAATATGATGAAGAGTATGATGATGAAGAATGTGAAGAAGAGGAGGAGGATGATGATGACGATGATATGACTGATGATGATGATGAGGAGGATGTAGCCATTGCCGAAGCAGACGAAGCTGATTTAATTGGTGAAGCAAATGTTGCTGATGATGTTTCCAGTTCTAATATTAGCCGCTATCCGAATAATGACGATGCCGGACACAACTACAATATAGCGAAATATGATAATATAAAAGATGTATCGAACTTATTCAATACAATCAGATCGAAAAATTTCGATAGTTCGATAGAGACATTAAAGAATATAAATACTAATGACAAGAAGGGATCTACATCAAAAAATGCATCCACATTAAATTATGTCGATGAAAAAAAACGTTTACGTCGCAAAAGGAAATTAAAGAAAGTGAAAAAAGTATCGGTCGCCTCAATACACGATCTAAAAATAATGACTAAGTATGCTGTGATCATAAATCATAAATATATCATATACCAATCGGTTAAATATATATATTTTTATTATTTTTTTATTTGCAGAAAAGAATGGAAACGTCTACGGAATGTTTACTTAAATTTACAACGCGAACTAAGAAACAGTGCTACAGTCCGTAAGCCAACATTAACACAATATTCACAAATGCATAATAATGTTTCACGTATGACACAATTTTATAAGCCACATTTGCCACTATTGTTACCACCACCGCTTCCATTATCCTCTCAATCGCAAATTATCTCACAAAAACCAAAACATTTTTATAAACCATTACTATTACCACCGCCACCACCACTGACCAGTAGAACATCACCATATTCTGAAAATAAAATTATTAACGATTTTATAAAACCAATGTCACCATTGGTTGGCTTCTCTAAATCAGCCGGTTATTCACCGGTAAATACAAATCAATCAAATGAATTAACTGACGTTAAATTTGAACCGAATGTCATTTTGTACCTTCAATTAAACGAACCGTGCACAAATATAAAAGAATTTAAAGAAACATTACGTAAAAAAAATAAAGAGACAATTCGTTATATTGACATTAAGGAAGGTGATTCTCATGCATATGTACGTCTAACCGATTCAAAATATGTATGCGATGTATTACAGAGTCTTGATTTACCATGTAAATTATTAAGTGGTAACGATGAATTAGAATATTGGTTAAAAATAAATAAAGATCGTAAGGATAAAATAATGAAAAATGTACGTGTTAAAAAGGAGAAAAAACCATATGTGAAAATAATTAAAACTGATACAAATATAATATCGACAAATTCAATAAATTGCAATTCATTAAATAATAATAATAATAATAATAATAAGCAAAGGAATAATAATCGTAGAAATCGTCGTCAAATGAAAATACAAAAAAATAAGCATATTTATTTTAATGATTAATTTATTTAATTAAATAAAATTATCTTTCTAACGATGTATATGATTTATTAAAAAAAATAATAAAATTTATACAAATTCTAAATAAATTAGAATAATTAAAATAAAAAAAGGCATCTTTTAATTATTTTATAATTAGACAAAAAAGAAATGTCAATGTGACATTTAATTTATTATTTCATTCAATTGTTTATAGATGGCGATTATATATATTTTTATTCAATACACAAATATTACCCTAAATTCCCTTTATAGATCACCGGCTAAATAGAGTAACAAGAGTTAAATTTTTACATGGCTAGCGGGCCATCTAAATTAGACGTTTTTTTTTCGATAGCTAAACGACGGGACAACTTTTTTCGATATCGGGATGTTTAATAAAATTTTATTACGGTCTACCAATATTATTACCTGCAGAAACTACTAACCAAATATTGTTGTTGTTTTGTAGTTTTTGCCGGCAATAAATCGAAAGACTGCAATAAAATTTTGTTTATTTTAATTATTTTTAATTGTTTTTTAAACTGTAACAAGAAATGCAGTTGAATTTTACTTTATTTTTTGTTTGGTACAGGTACGCAGGTACGTAAAAACTAGAGAAAAATAAAAAACAATAAAACGATTTTATTATTTTATTTCCATTAATATAAAAGATATCGAACTTTTTATTTTAACTCTTATGGTGCGATAGATTCACGCAAAACAACCCGTAGGCACGGCGTAAAAACGCGAAAAAAGACCCGCTGGTTAAGTGTTAACAACGGGTTAATAATGACAAAATCTTATTTAATTATAGAAATTTATAATTTATCTTCATCTAAACAAATAAATTCATCAATTTTTCACAAATTAAAAGTTTCTTCTCTTCCCGATTCGATCATATTTTAGTAGAATTAAGAAGCCAATGGTTTAATAAAGGGTAATGATAAATCCTTAAACATTTTTACAATTCAAAAACCACTATTAAGCCACGATGCTTTAATATAGAATGTAGTGGCGTCATAAAGGGAATTCAGGATAAAAACAATTAGACCTTGAGATTGCTATTTATTTATTATTGAAAATTTTCATTATTATTATTATTATTTTTTTTTTTCTTATTCTTATTTATATTAAAAAATTAAATTAAATTAAATTTAAAAATAAATAATACAATCTACAATCATATGATAATATATTGAAATTAAGAAATAATTTTCTTTAATAAAACTTATATAATCATAAATATTAATATACATATATGCGCATTTAATATAGTATACGTGTATCCTTTTAATATTAAAATAATATAAATAAAAACAACTACTGCGCATAGTGAATTATTATTATTATTATTATTATTATTATTATTATTATAATTAAAGGGGCACTATTATTAACATATACAGCCACATCTTTAACATTAAAGTAATAAAATGTTCTTATATATTTTTACGACGCATGTGCCTAGCCTAGTATTTTTAGTTAAACAAAAAAAAAAAAAAAAAGAAGAAAACATTTTTAAAGCGATAAAAAAAAAAAAAAAACTACAACAAAGAGAATTTATTCAATTCTTTTTTTTCTATATGTTAATTTTAAATATTATTTCTCCTTCCTTAAGTCCACCAATCTGGCATTGGTTGCTATACAATGTATGTATTGTATAGTTAGTAAATGCGATTAAAAATAAAAAAAATATATATATATATTTTTTTTTCTTGTCTCTTTTAATGAATTTCTTCTTTTTTTTTTTTGCTTTTATTATGTATTTTTTTTTTTTTCTTTTATTATTATTATTATTATTTTTACTCAGTATTACTATGTAATCGCTATATAACCATTGTTTGTTTGTTTGTTTATTATTTAAAAAAAAAAAAAAAAAAAAAAATGATAAAAAATTAATTTATAAAATAAATAAATAAATAAAAAATTAATTAAAATTAAATTGTTATTTGATATAAATAAATAAATAAAACGTTGTTGTTTTTGTTGTTCGTTTAATTGTTGTTTAAATAAAAAAAAAAAAAAAAATTATTAAAAATATCTATATCTAAGCGTACGTCACTGCTATCGATTGTAAATGTTCAGGAGCGTCGTTTTAATTTTATTATTATAAAATGTATTTAAAAGATATCCAAAATATTTAACAAAAAAAAAAAACATTTGTAGGAGGTTGTCTGTCGCTGTTTCATCATTATTTAATTGTTTTTGTTTAAAAAAAAAGAAGTTTTTCCTCTTTAAATTCTCGGAACTCTTAAAAGAAAATCAAAAATTAAAGTTAAAAAAAAAAACGCGAAAAAATGTTAATTTTTTTTCATATAGAAAATAAAAAAAAATACAAAAACGTTATAATGATGGCATAAAGATTACTTGGGGGGTGAGCGCGCGTTCTTTTTATAAATTTTTTTTTTTGAATAAATATCAAAATCTTCTTTTTTTTTGTCTGGTTTTATCTCTACTTGCGACATTTTTACTTTTTTTTTTTTTTTTTTTTTTTCTATCTTTTAGAAGCAAAAAAAAAAAACGAAAATCTGTTTTTCCGGGGTTTTTCTTTCTATTTTTTTTTATTAATGTCGTCATAACAATGGTTATTAACGTTGAGGTGTGTAAATAAAACAAATAAATCAAGGAAGAAAGGAAATTTAGCGTTAAAACGCAAAAGAAAAACAGAATATTTAAAAATTTTTAAAAATAATAACAGGAATAAAGTTAATACAGTGAATACGATCAAAGTGTACGTGTAACGCAACGATTCAAACGGTAAGAAAAATATAAATTATTATTCTAATTAAAAATCAGAAATTATTTTATAAGAAAGAAATTTTTACACCAGCAAAGAAAAATTTGCAAACAAAAATCACAACAGCAAAGTAGTTGATGAACGAACCATACAGCAACAGCTGTAACAGAGTGGTTCTACGCATATGCATTAAGAGAAGAAAAAAAAAAACCACTAATACGTCTATTACAAATGTTACAACTACCACTACCACCCTTGGTTACCAATCAAGGATTTAACAAAAACAATAATAACAGGGTTAATCAAAAAAATAATAATAAATCAATCCCCTTTTTTATTGGGGACAACGACATTAAAAAAAAAATTTTTTTTTAATTAAATTCAGTGAGTAAGTGTATTGTATGTGCGTTTGTGTATAGTGTAGTTTCTATCAGCAAAAAAAAAAAAAAAAAAAATACAAATTTTCTCAATAAAAAGAATTAAATCAAATGACGTCATTTGTGATTACAAAATACACAAGGGATTTCCCTTAATTGTTTATCGATACGTAATGATGCATTAAACCGTTTATCAAGGGAAATTTAAGGAATTTGATTAGTAAAATTTGAATTTTTTTAATATTATAATATTTCGTGTGTGTGTGTGTGTGTGTGTGCCTGGTGTGTGCCTGGTGTGTGGCTGTGTATGGTTGTTTGTATATGTCGGGTGTGTGTATATACAAAATTTGTTAAAAAAAGAAAATTTAAAATGTTCATTTTCTTTGTTTCAACTCATAACAAACAATAAACATCATTGAAAATCAATTTTCTTCATCTCTTTTTTATTTTTTTGCCGTTTATTTATTTTTTTTATTATTTCTTCTTATTCTTACTTTATTTATTTTGCATAAACATATGTCTGATTAAAATATCTTCTCTTTTAAACAAGATAAATCAATCAGTGGGTTTTTATCTGCGTTAGACAGTCGATCATCAAAACAGTCTATCAAACAAATCATAGAGCAAGTTTTAAAATTTTTCATTCAATTTTAAAGTTTTTTAATTTAAATTTTCATAAAAACCAAAACAAATTTAAATTAAATTCAAATTTTTAATATTTATTATTATTATTATTATTATTGAAAAAAAAAGGAAGACAAAATAGCAATTTGAATAATAACAGAGCCAACTAAATTGACTAAACAAACGAAATTTGCTAACAGAAATACTGACAGTTATAACAGAGAAACGCATTAATTAAACCATCAATAGTTTCTCAATTTGATATTGATTCTTTATTTATTTACATATGCAAATATTGATATTGATAATACATTCAAAGACATTATAGACTGTATGTGTGAATATGATTAAGAAATTAATTATTTAAATGAAAATGATTTTATAAAACAAAAAGAAAGAAGAAAATTCTTAATTAAATTTATAAGAAAAAGTTCAAGAAAAACACAAATTATTAATATTTTTGTGCTTTTGTGTACGGAAAGAAAAAAAACATTAAAAAATTTTTATAGTACTACCCTGTTATGGTTGTTCACACACAAATACATGCACACAAATAAAATTTTATTTATTCATTAAAATTTTTTGTTTTTTCATTTTTAAATTACATAAATTATTAATTAATTAATTAAAAACAATATTATGTGCGAAGAGCAATGTGTAAATAGTTTTATAATCTTTTTTTTTTTTGCTAAAATTTTCATTTGAATTAACTGATTTTTCTCCTATTTTTTAAATTATTTGTTCTTTGTTACTGGTGAAAAATTATATTTAAAAAATATAAATAAATACTCTACGCCACTGTACGTTTATTATGACGTCGTCCCCAGTGGGGAAATATTACAATGGACAGAACACATACACACACACACACACGCACAGAACCATATTTTATTTTGCAATTAAATTAATTATGAATTTTAGAGAAATAGAAAACAAAATAATAAAAAAAACAAAACTACTCACATTTACAAACCCCTAATCTATGATATTGAGGGATCCTTTTGTTTTAATAATAATTATTTATTTAATTAAATTAATATATTAATGGGGAATATTGCTGGATGAAATGATCTGAATATATTTTATTTCCTTTTCTTTTTTCTATCTTTGTTTCATTTTTTTTTTTTTTTGCTTTCTTCCTTGCTCATTTATTTATCAGGGAAGGACAACACTGTTGACTTATTAATAATTGAGTAAATTTTTTATTACAATAAAGATTAAAACGCTAAGTGTTTCTCAAGTACAACAAAAACATCAAAAAGAATAAGGCGAAGAAGAAGTACGAAAATGTCTTCACCTAGCGCTGGGAAAAGGCGAATGGACACGGATGTTATTAAATTGTACAAAAAAAAAAAACAAATAATAATAATTATAAAAAATAATAATTCGATTTTATTAAATTTATTTATTTTTAACACAGAATCGAGAGTAAACACGAAGTAACAATACTAGGGGGTCTAAATGAATTTTGTGTTAAATTTTTTGGACCACGCGGAAGTAAAATAAATAAAACGATAACAATAATTTTTAAATTAAAATTTTAACATTTTCTTTTATTTTTTCTAAATATTTAAAGCACCGTATGAAGGTGGAGTATGGAAGGTACGTGTTCACCTACCTGAACATTATCCATTTAAATCGCCGAGCATCGGTTTTATGAATAAAGTCTATCATCCGAATATTGATGAGGTTTCGGGCACTGTATGTTTAGACGTTATTAATCAAGCATGGACAGCACTTTATGGTGAATTTATTAGTTTTCTTTTTTTTTTCTATCTTTGGACTTTGATATTCTATCAATCTATTTTTTTTTTTCTAGATTTATCAAATATTTTTGAATCATTTCTACCACAATTATTAACATATCCGAATCCTGTCGATCCGTTAAATGGTGATGCAGCAGCCATGTATTTGCACAAACCAGAAGAATATAAAAAAAAAGTTTCTGGTAAATATACTTTTTAATTGCTTTTCTGTTTTACTAACTGATGAAAAAATTTGTGTATATGGTTTGACAACCCTGCATGTTTTTAATTCTAACTAGAAATAATTATATGTATGTGTTAAAATAAGTATGTGTTAAAATTGTTTGTGGTAGTAATTTAGGTTGTTTTGTAGGTTATTTTTTCTACATTTTCCAATACATATGTTTTATTTTATTTTTTGTTTTCACCAAAAAAACTTAAATTAATATTAAATTATCCATTTTTTATTTGTTTGAATACACCACTGGAATTCTATGAAATTGTTTTTTCTTATAAGAATTTTTCTTTTGAATTTTTCTTTTTTTGCCTTTTTTTTTTTCTTTACTTTTAATTTTCTTTTTTTTTAATATTTTTTGTTTTTTATTATTATTATCTTAATTGCAAAATAAATTTTTGCCTTTTTTTTTTAATTTTTATTTATAATAATTTTAATTTTTCCAGAGTAAAGCGAACACACAAATGTTATTACGACGCAGTCAAGTAAAAAGTACAAATACATCTATGTATATAAATAAAACAACAGACGAGAAATTTTCTCAACCAATCAATGTATACTAAATTCTTTGTGTGTGTGTGTGTGTGTGTGTGTGTGTGTGTGTGTGGCTTTTCGTGTACAATGTAAAAACATAAACAAAAATTTGATACTACTATAATTTACGAGAATAAAAAAAGAAACTGCTATAAAAATTAAATTATTAATTTAATAATTATTGATAATAGAAAAAAATTTATCGAAAAAAAAATTCTTTTTTTATTTATTCAAATTGGAAAATTTATATATGAAAAATATAGAAAATATTTTTCCATTAAATATTCATATAATTTGATTTCCGTATTTCCGTTTTTATTGTTGTTTTCATTTAAAAATTAATTCATATTTTATCCGATATTTTATGGTAAGGCGCTCGTGATCGTTATTTTTTGCAATAAACAAACGATATTTACGTATTTCCTTTAAAACAAAAAAAAAAAAGAAAAGAACCTTTTTATTTTCGTTTTGTTTTTTTTTTTTTCCCCCTATAATTTATCCTATAAATAAGATCGACATAAAAGGTTCATAAGACATAATTAAATAAGTTCGAGATAAAAACAGTCAATAAGAATTAAAAATTTCTTTTAATTAAAAAAAAAAAAAAATAATAATAATTGAGGTGCTTTAAGATCATTTAATTATTAATCAAAAAAAAAAAAAAAAAAATTAGTGATCCACATTAATTGGTGTCAGTTATCCGTTTATTATAATTATCATTTATCGTAATTGTTTTCGCTTAACGATCATCCATAATGGATAATATAAATGCTATCTCATTATTTACTGTTGTTACAATTATTGTAACAACAATTTATTTATTATGTTTGGCATTTTATCATGTTAAAAAGGCATTTATGAATTATATGCAAATTCAGGAGGAGCTACGTAATCATCAAGTGGACTTCTTTGCATTAAGTATAGAAATTGAAAACAATAAAAAAAAAAAAAAAAATTGAAAATGAATAATTTTTTTTTTTTTTGTTTATTTAATAATCGCGATCGAGCGAACGTACGAAGGGCGGATAATTCAACATAAATTATGTAAAAAAATGCATTTTTCTACGTAATTTTCTTTTGCTTATTTTATTTATTTTCTACGTAATTATTAATTACGTTTCGTCGTTATTGTTATTTTATTTATTTATTTTTTTTGCCATATTAAATAAACAAAAAAGAAAATTATTATTTAATTATTTAATTATTTTTTTATTTATTTATTTATTTATTTATTTATTTATTTATTTTAAGGACATTCAGTTGGCTGGAATATTGCTATGGTTTTTTAAAAGAAAAATATATATATTCATGTACTACATATACATATATATATATATATATATATATACATGCAAAATTTCTTAGTATCAGTATATTATTATTTGAAGAAAAAATTCCACATTTTATTAATTAAAATTTAAATTTATTAAAGAAAGAAAGAGAAAATTATAAGTGAATAAAAAAAAAAAAAAAAATAAGAAAAATTCTTTATGTTTAATTCTTAGAAAGAAAGAAAAAAAAAATTTTTAAATAAAATTTATATGGATGGTGCAATGGTATTATTTTTTGGTTTTGGGGTTTTTAATTATTTGAATTTAATAGTTTTATATATATATAAATGTGTGTGTGTGTAATTCTATTTTCGTGTGCTTTATGGTAATAATTATTTATTTATATTTTTCTTATTAATTTATTTAGCGGGGGCCGTCCATAAATTATGTGAGCAATTTTTTTTTTTTTTATCTCCGCCGCCCCACTTCCTTCTGTTAAACTCTGTCTGTCTATATTAAAATAAAATTACTTCATAGAAATTTTAACAATTCTCAAACTACTTCAAAACACACCTCCCCTAATTTTTTTTTTTTTTTTGACTTAATTAATGGACGTCCCGTTATGTTTTTTTTTTTTATTTTTTTTTTTTCAATTATTAATTATGAATTTATTTATTATTTTTTTTTTTTTTCATAGATTATGTTAAAAAATTTGCCACCGAGGAGGCATTACGTGATCAAGAACAAATTGAAAGTTCTGATAGTGAATCAAGTATGTCTGATTTTAGTGAAGATGAAGCACAAGATATGGAATTATAACATCAACTTTTAATTATATTTATAATAATAATAATAATAATAATAACAATAATATTAATATTAATAATAATTATATATAAAATTATAATAATGATAATAAAAATAACAATAATAATTATAAATAATAAAATTAAAATTTATCTAAATATTAATGTAAAATTATTAACGAGTAAATTAGTATGTAAAAAAATAAATTGAAAAACAATGATGAAATTAATTTTTAAAAATTATAAATGTAATTATAATTAGAAATATAAATTAATAATAAAATGTGGAAATAATAAATAAATAAATGTTTTTTCATTTAATTTTTTAAAACATATGGCGCCTATAGAATATCAATTTCATTATGATTATGGTAGGTCAGTAATACTCGAAACATTTGTCTGACGAGACTAGACATTTATTCTTAAACACTTTAATATCATGCGTAAATTTATAGATCTTTAATGTGCGATCTGATGTGACTCTCTCTCTCTCTCTCTCTCTTTAGTCAATTTACAGAGAAATTTTTAATTTTCATACTAAATTGTACAATCATTGAAAAAATAACATTTAACAACGCCATCTGTTAAATTAAAAACGATTTTTTTTTTTTTTTTTTTTTTTATTATCTTTAATTAAAACAAATTAAATTAATTTTATTATTTTTTTTTTTCGCTAATTTTTATCACATTTTTTTTTTTTTTTTTTTATATATTTTTATTAAGTGCTAAATATCAGTAAAAATATCAGTTAAACGATAAGAACCAATAAATACGTCAAAAGATATAACAAAGATTTCATTAAAATGAAAAAAAAAAACAAAATTACTTCATAATCCATGGCATGCGCTTTTCATTTAAAAAATTATTAATAAACAAAAAGAAAAATACCGATAATATTTTTTGTAGTGGGAATTTTCATTTCATTTTAATTTTGCAATATAAAATACAATAATACATAGGTTAAAATAGGACAACTAATATATATATATATATTTATTTGCTCCTTTATTATAAATTTATAAAAAAAAAAAATTTTTTCTTATTCAACATAGAAATTCAGAAATTTTAATGAAATAAATTTTTTCCCAGTTTAGTTTGGGTGTGCGGCGTTGCTTAATTCAAACATAAAAATAAAAACGTTCAACAAAAAAATAAAGAAATTTATTTTTTGTTATTCAATTAAAGGTAAAAAAAAAAAAAAAAACGTGAAAAGTTTAAGTTTTAAATTAATCAATTAACACGAGCCTAAATTGCTTAAAAACGCCAACAGACAAGCCAACCAACCAGCCAGCCAGTCAAAAATCATACAGAAAAAAAGTGTCAAAACTAATTTAATTCGAATTCGTGGCAGCATCCCCAAAGCATATAAATTATAAAAAAATTCAGCTGATTTTTGCATACGATTAGACCACCGTGTGATTGATTTTCTGGTTTTTAATTGGATTAAGGTGGTGGTGGTTCTGGTGTTTTTCTGTTTTTTTTTTTTCCCATTTCTTTTACCTTAAACGTGTCTATCTGTCTATTCAGACGTGAATTATTCGATTACATAACCGCGGTTTATAAAAAATTTAAAAAAAAAAACAAAATCCTTCAATCGAGAATAGAAAATAAATTTCATAATTTTTTTTTTATGTAATCAGCATGTTTTAGTGTGTGTGTGTCTGTGTTTTTTGCATTTATAAATTCCGAAGAAAATGTTTTTTTTTTTTCTTTAAATCCGCTTATCATGTGATTTGAGAAAATTTTTTTTAAATTTCAAAATTACGTCACTAGGAAAATTTAATTTCTATATTAGAATTTAATGTTTTGTTTTTTGTTGAAAAAACATAGAGGAAAAACACTTTGACACAAATATGTTTTATTCTATTTTTATAAATTTATAATGTCAAGGTTAATTATTATTATTTTTATTTGGGCTGAAAAGAAAATTCCTATAAAAAAGGTCATCATCGTAGATGATCCACAATTGAAGAAAATTTAATTCAAAAATTCAAACAATTATCTAATGTAATTGGCATTTATCCAGGGACGGCGACAATTACAATGTCGATAATTATTATTTTTTTTTTTTTTTGAACAATTTTTAAAAAACAATTTATTTAAATTAAAATTATTTTTTTATTTTTATTTAATTTAATTTAGCAAGCAAAGACGACATAATAAATAATTAACTTTAAAAATGGTATTCCAATCACTTGTCGAAGCTGCACGTAATTCACCATTTAAAGGACCATTTACAATGGCACAATGTGATTCAACCGCACTTGTACCAAAACGTGACATTGCTGCTGCCGCAACACCAACCGGAGGTAGAACTATTATTATTATTATTATTTTTCAAAGGAAATTTTATTTTAAATTTTTTGCTTATTTTTGAATCATTAGATTCTTGTGAATTTGGCTCGGGAAAATATTTCATGTTATGTGGCCTTGGTGGTATTGTATCCTGCGGTTTAACACATACAATGGTTGTACCATTAGATTTGGTAAAGTGTCGTATGCAAGTCGATCCCGTTAAATATAAAGGTGTCTTTAATGGTTTTAAAGTGACATTAGCCGAAGATGGTATTAAGGGTTTATCAAAGGGATGGGCACCAACATTTATTGGTTATTCGGCACAAGGGTTGTGTAAATTTGGCCTCTATGAGGTTTTTAAAGTATTTTATGCAAATTTATTGGGTGAAGAGAATACATATTTATGGCGTACATCATTATATTTGGGAGCATCAGCAAGTGCTGAATTTTTCGCTGATATTGCCCTATCACCAATGGAGGCAGCCAAAGTAAGAATACAAACGATGCCTGGCTATGCAAATACATTACGTGAAGCATTACCAAAAATGTACGAATCAGAAGGTTTTAACGCCTTCTACAAGGGCTTGGTACCATTGTGGATGCGTCAAATTCCATACACAATGATGAAGTTTGCTTGCTTTGAAAGAACTCTGGAACTTTTGTACAAGTGAGTGAGATTTGACGGGCGTTAGTTTTTTTTTTTTTTTTATTGATTATCGTTTATTAATTTTTATTTATTTTTTTTCTACTTCCAGATACGTTGTACCAAAACCACGTATGGATTGCACTAAAGGTGAACAATTGGTTGTCACATTTGCCGCTGGTAATTAATTTTTCTTAATTCATTTTTTTTTTGTTTTTTTGAACATAAATATAAAATCTCCTTTTTTTTTAAGGTTATATTGCTGGTGTTTTCTGTGCAATTGTTTCTCATCCGGCTGATACCGTTGTATCAAAATTAAATCAACAAAAAGGTGCAAGTGCCGTTGATGTTGCAAAACAATTAGGTTTCGCTGGATTATGGAAAGGTTTAGTACCAAGAATTGTAATGATTGGTACATTAACAGCTGCTCAATGGTTTATTTATGATGCTGTTAAAGTATATTTACATATGCCAAGGCCACCACCACCAGAAATGCCAGCCTCATTAAAAAAGAAATTAGAGGCTGCCGGTGAATTGTAAATAAAATATCGAAAAATAATAATTAAATAACAATAAAATTCATGTGAGCGCGCTCGCGCGCCCTGCCCAACTTATTGAATTTATTAATTAAATATATAATTATGATTAAAATTAATTAAATAAAGAATAAATTATTGTTAAAAAAAAATTCTGTATTGTTATAATTAATTAAATTTAATAAATAAATAATAGTGAAAATAGTGTGCATTTTAGGATAAAAGTAAAAAAAAAAAATGTAATTTAATTAAAAAAAAAAAAAAAAACAAAGAAAATTATCACCTAACCTATTAAATAATTATTTAAAAATTTAGAAAAACAAATACACATTATACATATATAAAAAAAAAAAGAAAGTGTTTTATTATGCGTTTTATCCAAATATTAAGTAATAAATACAATGAATAAACACGTGAAATAGTCGTGATTTTATTATATTTTTAGAGTTTGTACTACTGTCTGTGTTTACATAATTAAAAACATTTATTAACATCGTGCTATTAAAGTTGGGTTCTATTGGGCAAATTTTGTCTTTAACAATTACTTGCAATTACTTTTGCTCGATTATTATAGTAGTTACGCATAAAATTTCCAATAGATGGAGATTTTACTTTAAAATGTAAAAATATATGACTTAGCAAGTGTGTTCGTTATGTTGAAATGTCATATTTGCTATTTACTTTGTTTATTTAATTAATTATTGTGATTTTTCTATTTATTAAAAGTTAATTAAACACTTTTGATTAGGAAAATTTGCCCAATGGACAGCACAGCTATTATAATGTTTAATGTGAAAAATAAATTTTACCATCCCTGATATATAGTCGGTCGGTATTGCAGTACACCACTTATGTACGATATATGCCAAATTTTAAGTAATTGCGATTATCACGTTTAAATAAAACAAACAATTTAAACGATGGACGGTGGTGATTTTCGTGATTATGTACAAAAACATTTTCAAGATAATGGCATGTTAGCAAAATTTACGGTAAAATAAAATAAAATAAAAACTCAATTAATTTTCTATATAAAAATATTTATTAATAGGCTGAAATGAAGTCACATATATATAATTCAATTGATACAACAACAACTATTGGTAAATCATCAATAACAACAACAGATATAATAAAAAAATCAACAATATCACCTGAATTAGATAATTTATTATCAACAGACGAAGGTGTCCTTTCAATATTATTAATACAAGATATGTTTGATTGTTTAAATTTAACGTATACAAATTCTGTGTATAAAACCGAAACGGGCGGTGATTTTTCACGTTATAAATTTTTAACACATAATGAACTATTGGCTATATTTCAATTAGATTCTGATGAATTAAATATAAAAACGAATAAATTACGTACACCGATTTTATATCAAATAATAATGAAATATAAAACATTAAATAAAATTTTATTAAAACGTTTAATGGAACAAACGGATGAAATGGTAAAATTAACGGAAGATAATTGTGTTGATGATAGACAGATGAAAAATAATGATGATATTGGTGATGAGAAACAGGAACAATTATGTGATATTGAAACATCAATAAAATCATTTATTGATAATTGTAAAATAACAAAAGAGTGAGCTATTTCGCTTGTGGCTTTAAAGATGGGAATAATAAATAAATAGAATTTTTATTTTTTTTTTTGCAACTAATATTAATATTTTATTATTTTATAACTAAAATTAAACTGAATTAAATTTATACATATTTATATATATAATTTGTTTTATTAAATCAAATAAATGACAATTTATTAGGAATTTTGAAAAAAAAAGTTATTGTATTTTTCTCATCGTCATTTATAATCGCCTTACAACCCATATAGAATTTGTATTTTTTTTATTTAAATAAATCTAAAACACCAAATTTAATTGCCCCTTTCATGTTGTATTCTTGTAACATAGGCACGAGAAATTAAATTCCATGAGTCCATGTAACGATCCATACACATTGCAATGCATTTCTATATTATTTTAAAATAAAATAAAATTTAGGGTTATGTTATGTGTCAACGTAAATAAATAACAAAAACAAACTTGTTCAGAATTATCTAAGCTACTACCAGGCTTATTAATGCATTTTTTAAAGCATTTTTCCGTCATTTTCTAAATAAAATATTGAAAAAAAAAATTGTTTATTAAAGAAAATTTTTTGAGGTTAGGTACTATGTTACCTGTAACAATTCTTGTGCATTTGCAACAGCAATTTGCTGTTTAACCTGTCCCATTAACTCATCCTTTTGAGTTGCGGACAAATTACCTAATTGCATATCCATTATTTAATTAAATTTATTCACTTATTTATAGTAAAATTTATTTAATTAATTTTTATCGTTTCGTCAGAATATTTATGTTTTAT
The DNA here is from genome assembly GCA_963942525.1 of Ptychoptera contaminata. Taxonomy (NCBI): domain Eukaryota; kingdom Metazoa; phylum Arthropoda; class Insecta; order Diptera; family Ptychopteridae; genus Ptychoptera; species Ptychoptera contaminata. Next base: position 5,294,947 of record OZ012640.1, on the reverse strand, counting down.
TCTCTCTATATCGTTCACCTTTTGTTTTTTTTCAATTTTTGTCGATATATCGATGTGTCGTATTTTATGGTTAGAGAAATTTTTCAAAGATGTCAACAGTTGTATTAACGGATATATGTTATAAAAATGAATTTTTATAACATTAACAGTGTACACATTGTCGCCAACAATACGGATAAATTAATTTTAATCATAAATTAAATTAAAAAATAAGTAAATTTACATAAAAGCAGAAAAAAAAAACACCAGATTTAAACGAGAGAAAATTAATAGTATAATTTACAGTGGCAGAATATCATAAAAAGCATTAATAAAATAGATAAAAGGAAAGACGTAACAAACAAATCCATAAAAATTTGCATTCATTTTGACCTTGGCTGACATTTCATCTAACTAAAACATAAACAAGCGAAAAAAAAAACAATATAGTTTTAGCTGGAAAAATGAGTGGCGACGATACAATAGATACAAAGGCATGGGGCAAACCGTAAGTATTTATTATAAATTTGTGAATTGTTTTTTTTTTTTTTTTTTAATATTAAAAAATACTTTACAGAAAATCCCAAACAAATTATGTAGCTGTAATGCCGGTTGATCGTTATGCTTCCGAGTATAATATGAGTCACCCGAAGCGCGGCCACGCTATCATTTTTAATCATGAATATTTTGATAGTAATTTACTAAAGCAACGTCATGGGACCAATATTGATGCTGAAAATCTACGAAAATCACTTGAATTTCTTGGTTTTGATGTAAAATTATATAAAGACTTATGTTATAATGAGTTACGTGACAAGGTGAACGATCTGGCTAATTTAAATCATGAGGACAGTGATTGTGTTTTAATTGCAATATTATCACATGGTGAAAATGGTTTTTTATACGCAAAAGATTTACAATATAAATTGGATTCAATTTGTTTATCATTTACCGGAAATCGTGTACCAACACTTGCTGGAAAACCGAAATTATTTTTTATACAAGCGTGTCAAGGTGATCAATTGGATAGTGGTGTGACACTTTATAATCGTACAGAGACTGACAGTAATGAACCAATTTGTTATAAAATTCCAATACATGCTGATTTTCTAGTTGCCTATTCAACAATACCGGGTTTCTATTCATGGCGTAACACTTCAAAAGGTTCCTGGTTTATGCAATCTCTATGCAATGAAATTAATGAACATGGAAAAAAATACGACATCCTAACCCTACTTACATTCGTCTGTCAACATGTCGCATATGATTTTGAGTCATGTACTAGTGAACCACATATGCATCAGCAAAAGCAAATACCCTGTGTCACAACAATGCTTACACGCATACTTAGATTTAATTAAATCAACGAAGTTAATAAAGAATCAATAATGAATAAACAAAAATAAAAAATGGCACTGATGACGCTTCAACATGTCTGATGACATTTTAACTTCTTCTTTTTTTACAATTTCTCATTTTATTTCTTTTAATTTTAATTACTTAATTATATATATATAAATGCATTTATAAATAAATTTTATTTACAAATAATATATTTTTGGTTTTTTATTTATTTATTTATTAAAAAATTAAAGAATACAAATGTTTTGCAGAAATTGCAGTGTTCTGTCATTTTATGACATTTATATGGTTTACATATAAAATTAGGGGTTATCTAATCACGTACATTTTTATTAATTTTTCCATATACTTCCGGAAATGCTTTTTCACATTTATAATGTTTTCGCATCTTATCATATAATCTATGATCAAACATATCACGAAATTCTAACTCAGATCGATATGTATCCGCATATAACATTTGATAGCCATTACATTCTTTGACAAGATCCTCAATACGTCTTGTTGTATTAACTGGATGAAATTTACGTTTATTTGGTACACCATAAACACCAATATCGACAAACATTTTCTCATTTAAATTTTTTTCATGCGGATGTACCATACCAGGCTGTTGAAATAATTTAAATGGACATAACCATATTGGATATATATTTACCAGATCATCAAATTCTTTAATACATTTCATCATTGTGTCGACTGGCACAAGGAGATCCTGTATCAAATGATTATTCTCGTATAATTTTTTAATAGTATTTGTTTGTGTTAATTTCAATAGGGAGACTTTAACCGGCATCAACCAACCAAATAATAAACGAAATAGACAATTATTACCGAACGGTACAATGTCCTTACGATACACGAAGTTAAATAAAAAAGCAAATAAGGAAATGAAAAGAAAGAAAAAAAAACTTATTAAAATTTAATTCATATGTATACGAGATAAAGAAACAAACCTGTAATTCCCAAAATAGTGAACGACTATGACGATGATAATATTCACTTAATGGTATATATTCAATAATTGTTTTATTCTCCTTAAGTATATTACGTACATGGACAAAAAACCACGATTTATACCAGCTACCAATGTTATTCACTTTATCCGGTTCAATTTCATTTGCATCGACACGTTTACCAGTCATTATAACACCCTCATTTAAACTATATATTAAACCCTCCACGTAATCATTATTTGGATTATTCGAATTTATTTGAAATTCTTTGCAGATTTCCTTTAAACCGTGTACCGGCATATATTTTAATCGAATATATCTTTTTTTTTTTTTTTTCCAACGACAAAAGAAAAAAACATTTAATTATTATCAAAAAAAAAAAAAAAAACAAAAAAATTATAAATAATTAAATTATAAATTACTCAGTGACTGGAATTATTTTTATTTCTGCCGATAATAAAAATCCAAGTGTACCATATGACCATGGTATTGCATAAAAGAGATCAGAATTTTTATCCTTACTACATGTAATTATATCACCATTGGCAACGATTAACTCATATGATACGCATATATGTTGAAAAAGACCATAAATATGTGATGATGACTCAATACCGGTACCCATTATGAGACCACCAACAGTTAGATCATCTAATTCCGGTACAATTGGTATTGAATAACCTAATTTACTTAATGTTGATGTTAATTGTCCCATATTTACTAATGGCTCACAATGGACAACACATTTTTTTCTATCCACATTTATAATATCAACAAGATTACAATTTATTTGTTCCATTTTACTTTTATATAATGGTTGACGAAAGCTCATTGTTTGCCAACCGGGACGTGATGTACACATTTTCACCTTACAACCGGCTTTATTCCAATCAAGTATCTTAAAATGAATAATAATTTAAAGGAATTTCATTTTCAGGAAGATTTATTTTTTTATATGGGAACTTCACAATCATTAATTATGTTTATTATTAATTTTTGTGGAAATTTTTTAACCAACCCATACCACCCATCTACCCTCTCCACCTTGTCAATCATCTTTAAATCCCCACCCCCCACTTTTGTTGACATTGACATTGAACGTTCCCCTATTTATTTATTTATTTTTTTGCACATATACCTGTTTTTGTATTTTTTTCACTTTTGCATTATGATTTTTGGGCGCACTATTTAATTTAAATATAATTATATTACGTATATAATAAAAAAAATTATAAAAAAATGATGCCGGTAATAAAAAAAAACAAACAACAATCCAACGATAATCAATTAATAAAATTTCAATTAAATTCATTTTTTTATTTTAATAATTTTACTTATAAAAAAATAATAAAAATAATAATAATAAATAAATAAAAATAAATGAAGAATATTTTTCTCTTTTAGATACTTTTAGCTACTAACTACCAACTGAATATAATTGTCTCTTTAGCATATATAATTGATTATTTCTTTAATCAACTATCATATCGATCCAATAAAATTATAAAAATATAAAATCCCACTCATATCTCCATTCCATTCCATCCATACATATTTATTTATATAATTCAACACGTAAATTTAATCGAAAATAATTGATAAAATAAAAATAAAAATTTAATTCAATTATTCTTATATAATTTTTGGTTTTATAACCTTGAACTCGTGAATAATATTTATATCGGTTAAATGTGTCCGAAAAACATATATATATATATATATATATATATATATTATGTTGTTGGTATAATCAAAATTGTATATACACATCTAATCCCCGATTTACACGGGTAGATATTGTTTCGCAGAAACTCCTCACGTACGTCAATAAAGTGCCATCATTACTTATGTATGTATGAATATGAAATTGATGAAATATTAGACGAAGAAAATTATACTTATAAATAATCTTCTAAAATTTTTATATAATTTTTCTTGATCGTGATAAAATCGCGTATAAAAGTGTAAATCGATTAAATGTGTCGAAAAGTTTGCAACTGTACACTACCTAAAACCAAGTAGCGTGACCAGTTATAATAATGGTCCGATTGATAAAAATCTGCGAATAAAAACTTTTATAATCCTAAATAAACTACTTGTAGCATTAAATTTATAACTTAAAAAACGTGTTGAAATCAAATAGAACACCAAAAATAAATACAGAAGATTAGAAATAAATTGATTACTGCAATCATAAGAAAAATACAAATTTCATGTTTTTCTGTGCGAATTGCAAACTTGATACTGATTTTATTGTTACTATCTGGAGTATAATTATAATTATCGAAATATAGAAGAAGAAGAATAAATAATAAAATTATTTTAAATTGTTTTTATCAAGAAATCACCTGGTTTTATATTTAAACTAATCAATAAAAATTGATTTCAATTGAAATAAAATCAATTACTGGTATACAACAATTGTATAAATTAATTGTTAAACTTTTATAAATATAAAAATGTGTTACTGCTAATGTGCTAATTATTGCATAAAAGGCTATAATGACTGTAATGAAAATGTAAGATTTGATCGAAAGAAAAACGACGAAAACGATTCAAAATCAAAATTTATAAGCGAAAATAAACAGAAAAATTTATACCAATATGAAAAAGTGAAAAAGTCGTAAGACCTGCCCTCGAACTACACTAAAAATTGGTCACATTACAAAGAAACAACTTTTAGCCCAGAAATAATAACAAAATTGAATGGAAAAGCAGAATTATCAATAGTGAAAATGTAAATGAAAATATTTTTTACTTACTCTTCTGGTCTAATGTTGCACTTGCTGCTGGCTGACTATTTTAATCCACAAAGTCAACACCAGGGTAAACTGCTTGATAATATAAATTACAAATATACACTTTATTTTATTATTATAATGAATTCACATCACTTTTTAATTGCTTTTAATTTAGCAATGTAATGGCCATGCACTGATATGTATATTTTTTAAATGAAAATTTTTATTTTTATTAAAATCACTTCCGATTGCATTTCTCATGTTGATTTCTCGTATCCATTTCTCGAACCATAGGCGTATACCAGTTATAACAGTTTGCAAAGTGGTTTTCATTTTTGTATAATAAATGGTTACCAAGTAACTTGTGTGTTGATTGTTATGTGCCGTTGTGATTTTTTGCATTGTAAGCGGTCTCTTAAAAGTAATGAAAATTGTGCCACCATGTCGGTTATGATTTAGAAGCTTTTCAGCCAATAATTATTAAATAAAAAATTCCGAATTCTAATAGAGAAAATTAATTCATTATTATAGAATTATAAATTAATAAAGAAAAAATCCAATGAAAACCAAATAATTGAGTATAGAGTCACTCGCAAGTGAATTTTGTACAATATGAAGCGGCGACATTTTGTTTTTCAATGAGGAAAAAAAAGGAAAACGTTTACCCCAATCTTCAATAGTTTATTATTAATGTTGTAAAATTTAAGAAATACTTTTGGATAACACTGAACAAAAATCATTATTGATTTATCACTAATCACTAATTAATTAATTATTAAATAATAATTAATAATTAATTAATTGTTTGGGAGCACTTCAAAAACGCGTCTAACTCGGCTGACTATCTCCCTTCTTTTCATTCTTATACACGGACACTAGCCTGTGGATGAAGCAGATTTAACGTTTTATTCGCGCATTGAATACACATACTATGAAATCGAATCACTTTGCCTAATTTTATCACAAATTTTAAACTGATGAAACGACTGATCTGGAATGTCGGGATCAGTATATTTGGTGTCTACTGAAAGATAAATTCTTCTTCTAGGTGCATGCAGAAATTCAGCAAAAACTTTCCATAAATTTTTACATAATCATCGAAAGCATAACTATATAGCACAATCCTTTTTTAGAAAATTTCATATTAAGATGTGTATGTGTATTGATTTGTAGAGGTGTGAAGAGACAACTTAGTAATTAATACGATCTGCATTAAATACGCATTATGTCACATTTGAATCATTATCTGTAACATTTTTTATCACATATTTTGGAGTTATAAAACAACTGATCTAGAATATCTGGAATAGTAATTTTGGTGTCTAATGAAAGATATATTCTTCTTCTACGTGCATGTAATGTCTCAACAAAAACCTTCCACAGATTTTTACAGAATCATCGAAAGCATAACTATATAGCTCAATCCTTTTTTCTTATATCAAAAGAGACATGGTCGACAGTTGGCGCACTTGTCAATTAGTTAATTAATGAATTATTTTTTCTTAAAGTTTAATCAGAAAACTGACACATTATGGATTATCTAGCATTGAATTTCTGGTGAAATTTGAAAGGTAGATTCTTCTTCTTCCTTTTCAGAGTATCTGTATGAAAATCTTTGGGAAAATTCTTTCAGAATCATTGAAAATATAATGATATAACCATATTGTAATTTTTTTAATGCAAAAAATAGGAAACGTTAACCTAAGTGACAGATGGCGCACTTGATGATTAGTGGAATGTTAATATTATTTGTTTTTAGAGTTTATTCCAAAAAAAATAAACTGTTTGGAATATCTAGCATCGTATTTCTGGTATCATTTCAAAGATAGATTCTTCCTTTTGGTATGCACAGTGTCTGTACGAAAATCTCTTCGGTATTTTTTTCAGAATTATTAAAAACATATACATATGACATATGTAACTCATAAAATGTCACAAGAGCTATTTCATAGTAAAATGTGTAGGAGTATAAATTTATAGAGATGTGATAAAACAATGTAATTAACACCATTGTTATGCATTTATGTTATTATTATTAATTTTTACCAGTAATATAATCCCAAATATTTCAAACAGTTTATTTATTTTGGAATAAACTCTAAAAACAAATAAAATTAACAATTCCACTAATCATCAAGTGCGCCATCTGTCACTTAGGTTTAAGTTTCTTTTTTTTTTTTGCATTACAAAATTTACAATATGGTTATATCATTATATTTTCAAAGATTCTGAAAGAATTATCTAAAAGATTTTCATACAGATACTCTTAATACGAAGATGAAGAATCTACCTTTCAAATGGCACCAGAAATTCGATGCTAGATATTCCAGAATGTTTATGTTTTCTGAATAAACTTTAAGAAAAAATAATTCATTAATAAACTAATTGACAAGTGCGCCAACTGTCGACCATGTCTCTTTTGATATAAGAAAAAAGGATTGTGCTATATAGTTATGCTTTCGATGATTCTGTAAAAATCTGTGGAAGGTTTTTGTTGAGACATTACATGCACGTAGAAGAAGAATATATCTTTCATTAGACACCAAAATTACTATTCCAGATATTCTAGATCAGTTGTTTTATAACTCCAAAATTTGTGATAAAAAATGTTACAGATAATGATTCAAATGTGACATAATGCGTATTTAATGCAGATCGTATTAATTACTAAGTTGTCTCTTCACACC
>OZ012640.1:5154676-5287022 GCA_963942525.1 Ptychoptera contaminata | reverse complement strand
GAGACAACTTAGTAATTAATACGATCTGCATTAAATACGCATTATGTCACATTTGAATCATTATCTGTAACATTTTTTATCACATATTTTGGAGTTATAAAACAACTGATCTAGAATATCTGGAATAGTAATTTTGGTGTCTAATGAAAGATATATTCTTCTTCTACGTGCATGTAATGTCTCAACAAAAACCTTCCACAGATTTTTACAGAATCATCGAAGCATAACTATATAGCTCAATCCTTTTTTCTTATATCAAAAGAGACATGGTCGACAGTTGGCGCACTTGTCAATTAGTTAATTAATGAATTATTTTTTCTTAAAGTTTAATCAGAAAACTGACACATTATGGATTATCTAGCATTGAATTTCTGGTGAAATTTGAAAGGTAGATTCTTCTTCTTCCTTTTCAGAGTATCTGTATGAAAATCTTTGGGAAAATTCTTTCAGAATCATTGAAAATATAATGATATAACCATATTGTAATTTTTTTAATGCAAAAAATAGGAAACGTTAACCTAAGTGACAGATGGCGCACTTGATGATTAGTGGAATGTTAATATTATTTGTTTTTAGAGTTTATTCCAAAAAAAATAAACTGTTTGGAATATCTAGCATCGTATTTCTGGTATCATTTCAAAGATAGATTCTTCCTTTTGGTATGCACAGTGTCTGTACGAAAATCTCTTCGGTATTTTTTTCAGAATTATTAAAAACATATACATATGACATATGTAACTCATAAAATGTCACAAGAGCTATTTCATAGTAAAATGTGTAGGAGTATAAATTTATAGAGATGTGATAAAACAATGTAATTAACACCATTGTTATGCATTTATGTTATTATTATTAATTTTTACCAGTAATATAATCCCAAATATTTCAAACAGTTTATTTATTTTGGAATAAACTCTAAAAACAAATAAAATTAACAATTCCACTAATCATCAAGTGCGCCATCTGTCACTTAGGTTTAAGTTTCTTTTTTTTTTTGCATTACAAAATTTACAATATGGTTATATCATTATATTTTCAAAGATTCTGAAAGAATTATCTAAAAGATTTTCATACAGATACTCTTAATACGAAGATGAAGAATCTACCTTTCAAATGGCACCAGAAATTCGATGCTAGATATTCCAGAATGTTTATGTTTTCTGAATAAACTTTAAGAAAAAATAATTCATTAATAAACTAATTGACAAGTGCGCCAACTGTCGACCATGTCTCTTTTGATATAAGAAAAAAGGATTGTGCTATATAGTTATGCTTTCGATGATTCTGTAAAAATCTGTGGAAGGTTTTTGTTGAGACATTACATGCACGTAGAAGAAGAATATATCTTTCATTAGACACCAAAATTACTATTCCAGATATTCTAGATCAGTTGTTTTATAACTCCAAAATTTGTGATAAAAAATGTTACAGATAATGATTCAAATGTGACATAATGCGTATTTAATGCAGATCGTATTAATTACTAAGTTGTCTCTTCACACCTCTACAAATCAATACACATACACATCTGAATATGAAATTTTCTAAAAAAAGGATTGTGCTATATAGTTATGCTTTCGATGATTATGTAAAAATTTATGGAAAGTTTTTGCTGAATTTCTGCATGCACCTAGAAGAAGAATTTATCTTTCAGTAGACACCAAATATACTGATCCCGACATTCCAGATCAGTCGTTTCATCAGTTTAAAATTTGTGATAAAATTAGGCAAAGTGATTCGATTTCATAGTATGTGTATTCAATGCGCGAATAAAACGTTAAATCTGCTTCATCCACAGGCTAGTGTCCGTGTATAAGAATGAAAAGAAGGGAGATAGTCAGCCGAGTTAGACGCGTTTTTGAAGTGCTCCCAAACAATTAATTAATTATTAATTATTATTTAATAATTAATTAATTAGTGATTAGTGATAAATCAATAATGATTTTTGTTCAGTGTTATCCAAAAGTATTTCTTAAATTTTACAACATTAATAATAAACTATTGAAGATTGGGGTAAACGTTTTCCTTTTTTTTCCTCATTGAAAAACAAAATGTCGCCGCTTCATATTGTACAAAATTCACTTGCGAGTGACTCTATACTCAATTATTTGGTTTTCATTGGATTTTTTCTTTATTAATTTATAATTCTATAATAATGAATTAATTTTCTCTATTAGAATTCGGAATTTTTTATTTAATAATTATTGGCTGAAAAGCTTCTAAATCATAACCGACATGGTGGCACAATTTTCATTACTTTTAAGAGACCGCTTACAATGCAAAAAATCACAACGGCACATAACAATCAACACACAAGTTACTTGGTAACCATTTATTATACAAAAATGAAAACCACTTTGCAAACTGTTATAACTGGTATACGCCTATGGTTCGAGAAATGGATACGAGAAATCAACATGAGAAATGCAATCGGAAGTGATTTTAATAAAAATAAAAATTTTCATTTAAAAAATATACATATCAGTGCATGGCCATTACATTGCTAAATTAAAAGCAATTAAAAAGTGATGTGAATTCATTATAATAATAAAATAAAGTGTATATTTGTAATTTATATTATCAAGCAGTTTACCCTGGTGTTGACTTTGTGGATTAAAATAGTCAGCCAGCAGCAAGTGCAACATTAGACCAGAAGAGTAAGTAAAAAATATTTTCATTTACATTTTCACTATTGATAATTCTGCTTTTCCATTCAATTTTGTTATTATTTCTGGGCTAAAAGTTGTTTCTTTGTAATGTGACCAATTTTTAGTGTAGTTCGAGGGCAGGTCTTACGACTTTTTCACTTTTTCATATTGGTATAAATTTTTCTGTTTATTTTCGCTTATAAATTTTGATTTTGAATCGTTTTCGTCGTTTTTCTTTCGATCAAATCTTACATTTTCATTACAGTCATTACAGCCTTTTTTCTTGACAAAATATGAGCAGATAGACGCTGTTTTTTCTGCAAACTGCACAAACAATTTGAGCTAAACTAATTTAAATGCAATAATTAGCATATTGATAGATTTTTTTATTTTTTTTTGAATGATGGTAAACCATTGATGGTAAAAATAATTTAAAATCATTCAGTGGAGCATTTTGGTGAAAATATTTATTTAAATAAAAGAAAAAGAAAAATCGTTGTATGGCCATTACATTGCTAATGATAAAAGCAATAAAAAAAAAAGTGAGAAAAATGTTGAAAAGGTGATTTAAAATAAGGTGTTTACCGGTGGGCAGTTTTCCCTTGGAAATTACTATGCCCTTAAATTGTTCTGCCAGCAGCAAGTGCAACTATAGAGCTTCTTTTTGTTTTATTGACGATAATTATTAATTTCTTGTTAATCTAAGAGTTTTCAGTTTAAATTTTTCGAATTTTCATTACTGTATCCAAAGTTGATTTATCCAAAGTAAAATAAAAAAATGTTTTATTGTTTTTTATTTTTTTTTTTTTTACATTTATTTTTCCAATTAAATAATAAATTAATTACATAAAATTATTTTTTATATTTTATAAAGGAATTCATTTAATATTTATATATTTATTTATTTTTCTTTTTTTTTCATCTTAAGTATTTTCTTGTTTGTTTGTTTAATTGTAAAAAAAAAAAAAAAAAAACTAATAATAAAGGCGCGATGTATGTTGAAATGTAAAGAAAATAAAAATTATTTTGTATAAAAAACAAAAAAAAAAAAAAAAGCAGCAGTTTTCGCGAGAACGCATTTGTTATAATTTAATCGGAAATAATTTTTTGTTTATTTTTCTTTTTTGTATATAAATAAATATCGTAGGGGGAGGTTAAGGGTTAACATAAATTATAGAAAAATATAGCATAGATTTTTCTTAATTTTTCTTTTGATTTCTGACATGAATAAAACATACAAAAAACATATAAACATTAATTAATAAATTCATATATATTTTTTTTTTCTTTTTTTTTTTTTTTTGTTTAAACATTTAAAATTTTCTTTTTTGTTTTTTTTTTTTTTTTTTTTTTTTTTTTGTAAGTATTTGCGCATTTTTCGCTCTGCAACCGCTGTCGCCGCTACTGCTCACCTCACATTCATCATAAAAATTATTTTCTTCTAATTCGATTGAAACAAGTAAACACTTCAATCAATCGTAGCATAATTGATATTCAATTAATCTCTAGTGCAGTGGTTCCCAAATGTGTGTTCCGTGTAACACTGAGGTTTTAGAAACGAAAAATTTCAGGTGTTCCATATTAATGGTAACTGTCATTCCAATCAAAATAATACTTAATATACAGATATTAAAATTCTTAAAAAATCATTCAGTGTTTCGAAATCATTGACAACAAGTTTGCCGGTTTCACGATCAAAATATTTTGAGAACCACTACTGCTCTAGTGAAATAATGAAAATTTATTATTCACGAATTTTAAGGAACGTGATTGGTTCATTTTTTTATTATTATTATTATATAATGAAATTTATATACATTTCAAATATGAAAATTTTTTCCGTATTACAATCTCCTGCTAGTAGTCATAAGTTCTTTTGTCATAAATAAATATGTACATTATTTATCAATCTAATTAGAAAAATTATTATTATACTCTACACGTGTGTAATAGTATTTAGTAAAAACTATTTTCATTCACTTGCGTTTGTATAATATACAATTTTTACAATTATGAAAATGCCTGAGTTATAATGACGTTGCATTGCATGCAACAGCTGATGCACAGCAACTATTAAACATATAAAAGTTAATATATTGTGTTAATAATGGGTACGACTGTTTCTAATTTGAATTTTTCACAAAACACACAACGCATCATTATAACCTAGGCATAAATACTACTTCTTTAATTTTTTGTTTTTCATATTTATTTTCATGTTTTTCTTTTAATTTATATAAATATATCTAAATTATTATTATTATTTTTTATTTAATTAACTAATTAGAATCAGTCATAGTTTATATATATATATATGTATTTACAGTAAAATTTTAATAATGGAAAAAGTAGCGCGCCCATATCGAAAAATGTTACTCTTAACGAAAAAATGGAAGTCTCTAATATAAATTTCAATTAATTAACTTTTATCTTGTCATTCTTGTAATCTTGACATTTACAGATAAAATAATCCTTTATTTTTTTTTATCTATATATATATATATTATATTATTGTTTTTGGTATTGAGGGTTGTAAACATGCTACAGTCACAAGCATTGACAGTTCGCTTATAAAACCAACCGTCTTTTATTTAAAAATCAAAAAAAAAACTTTCTGTTATCATCGTGGCTGCCTTAAGTGCTGCAAAGTTTCCATTATCGAAATTTTACTGTATATTTATATATATTTATTTTATTTTTTTGTAACATTAAACACTTATAATAGAGAAAAAAAAAAACGATAATATAATTAGAAAGAAATAAAAAAAAAAATAAAAATATTTTTCTCTCATTTTATCTATTTTGCTTAAAATTTAAAAAGGAAATTAATTAACAAAATTAGGGAAAATTCATTAATAAAAATAAAAATTATGTTTTCCTCTTTCTTTCTCACACACACACACACACACACACCACAGATGATTAATTTTCCTCTACTTTAGTGTATATGTGTGCATGCGAAGTCACGTGTTCTGGTCCACACAAAATTCTAAAATGATCAATATAAATACTATAAATTTTGTAAAAACAGTTATAGCTCTTATTTTGTATTTAAAAATTATATAGTTCTTATTTGATCAACATGTATAAATATTTTCTCATTAAATTAATTTATTTATTATATTTAAAAAAAAAAAAAAAAAAGAAGAAAAGAAAAGAAAAAAAAAAAAAAAAAGGAAAATCAAGAAAAATTTATAATTCATTTTCTTTTTCTTGTTTTAACAATCACAGTCCATATATATTTTTATAATTATAATTATTTCATTTATGTTGTTTTAAGGTCTCTCTCTCTCTCTTTTTCGCGAATTATTTCGCTATTTTTTGTTTAAATTCATTTATTAGTGTGTACAAGTCGTCACACACTTAATAGTACCAAAATCAAAAGAAAATAATAAAAAAGGAAAACAAAGAAATGATTTTGAGGAAGTTTGTTAGAATTAGATTCCGGAAAACTAAACTCATCGGTTTTTTTTTTTAGTTTTGTTGACGATAATTAGTGATATTTGCACTATTACTGGCACTTGTTGCATTTAGTCGAAGTGTTGCCGGTTTAATAATTGGTTGTCGTATAATAATGTTACCACCATGAACTGGAACATTATTTGGATTAGCAACAATTGTTGTACCGGCAGATGATGTTGATGGTCCAGCTATTGCAGATGATTGGATACTTGTACCGGGACTATGAATTGATGGTGTTATTGTTTGTATAACGCCACCATTAAGACTACCTACACCTACAATAACTGATGGTGGATTTTGATTGTTGCGATTCATAATTATGTTTCCTGGTTGATGTTGTGGTAATATCGGTATTATGGGAGACTGTGTATGGCTGATATATGGTGGACTGATCGGTGAACCTGGGGAACCTGGTGATTCCGGTGAACCAGGTGATTCTGGTGAGGCCGATGAGACTGGTGAAAATGGTGAATCTGGTTCAGGTGAACCAGATGATTCGGATGAGATCGGTGATGGTGGATCAATTAATTCAGAAGCCATTGTTCCTGCTGCTAATGTTGTAGGACGCTGACCATACATTGCAGCTTCTGCAGCAATTTGTCCCTCAATGGCATGTTGTTCATTCAGTTGCATCAAACAATTTAATTCATAGTTACTCAACACTTGAAATGGATAACCATTTATTGATGCAACGCCATTACTATTTATTAACGATATACGCTCTTCCTCTGTTAAAATATTTATATCGATCATATTGATTTCTACTTCATTATCCTGTGGTGATGAATCCATCATGTGGTGTTGTTGTTGTTGTTGCATCTGCATTAATTGTTGATGCGGATGCGAATGCTGAGGATGAAATGGTGGATGGTCATGTCGTATAGATTGATAGTGATTTTGTTGTTGCTGCATTTGTTGAGCTCGTGCTGCTTGCTGCAATCGAACTGGTATAAATTGCTGATGCTGGTGAAGATGATGATGTTGATGATGCTGATGTTGACTAACTTGTAATATTGGCTGTTGATAATGGTGAAAATTTTGCTGGTGTTGCTGCTGATGTTGCTGTTGTAGCTGCTGATGTTGAAGTTGTTGTTGATGTTGTAGCTGCTGATGTTGTAACTGCTGTTGGGATGGTAACTGTTGTATTGGTTTTGGAGGTCTTTGTTGAATTTGGGCAATAACAACAGCTGTTGGTTTCTTGAACATTGTCTGACTTAAATTTGGCGAATTTGGTAGGGATATTGTCACTGATGTTAATGGTCGTTTGGCAGTTGTAAATGCAGTCCTTTGTGTTGGTGTTGGTGATGTTTGAGTTGTTGTTGTTAATGGTGCTGAAGGTGATGATGGTGATGGCATTGTAGTTATCGGTGACGTCGATTGTGTAGCCACAGTTGACAAACGTGGACGCTTTAATAATGGTTCATTATAGCAATTAGTGCGATTATCAATAACTTCTTCAATTTCGTTATTTTCATTATCGTCATTATCGTTATCTTCTTGATCATTATCTTCTTCTTGATCATTATCTTCTTCTTGATCATTATCATCTTGATCCTGTTCCTCATATTCAATGTCATCATCAGCTTCCTCCTCATCACCTTCTTCCTCATCACCTTCTTCTTCATCATCGTCCTCTTCAACTTCATCCTCATCAATTTGTGAATTTAAATCAGTTATAGATATTACTTCTGGTGGTACTAATGTGTGCTCTATTGGCCCCGTTGACTCATCTTCTGTAGATTCCGATGTCGAATCCCCATCGTCCATTAAATTTTCCTGAAGATCTAATTCTTTTTGACGCTGTTTCCTCTCTAAATATGCCTGCAGTACCTCATTTTGACGTTGTTCATTAATTGCTTTTATTCTATTATCCTCTAGCAGTTGAAGACGTCGTTGTATACTCAATTGATCCTGAATGTGTTGCATTTCATGTAATTTTTGCTGCTCTTGTAACAATAGATGCTCCTGCATGCAATGTTGTTCTTGCATTTTCTGCTGTTCTTGCAATATTTTTTGCACTTGCAATTGATCCTGTATTTGTTTCTTTTCCTGTAATTTAAATTCAATAAATCTTTGTTGCTCCAGCAATTTTAATTCTTTTAACTTTTCTCGCTGTTGTTGCTCACGTAATAACTGTTCGCGCTGTAGTTGTTCACGTTGTAGTTGTTCACGTTGTAGTTGTTCGCGCTGTAGTTGTTCGCGCTGTAACTGTTCACGCTGTAACTGTTCACGCTGTAACTGTTCACGTTGTTGTTGTTCACGTAGATGCTTCTCCTGCTGCTGCTTTTCATGTAATAATTTTTCACGCTGTTCCTGTTCACGCTGTTGTTTTTCAATAAGTTCTTGTTCACGCTGTTGCTTTTCAATCAGTTCTTGTTCACGTAACTGCTTCTCACGTAGTTCCTGTTCACGCTTCTGCTTTTCACGTTGTTCCTGTTCACGTTTCTGTTTTTCACGTTGCTCTTGCTCACGCTTTTGCTTTTCAAGCAATTCCTGTTCACGCTTTTGCTTTTCAACCAACTCCTGTTCACGTTTTTGCTTCTCAAGCAATTCCTTTTCACGCTTTTGCTTCTCAAGCAATTCCTTTTCACGCTTTTGCTTCTCAAGCAATTCCTTTTCACGCTTTTGCTTCTCAAGCAATTCCTTTTCACGTTTTTGCTTCTCAAGCAATTCCTTTTCACGTTTTTGCTTCTCGAGCAATTCCTGTTCACGCTTTTGCTTCTCAAGCAATTCCTTTTCACGCTTTTGCTTCTCGAGCAATTCCTTTTCACGCTTTTGCTTCTCAAGCAATTCCTTTTCACGCTTTTGCTTCTCAAGCAATTCCTGTTCACGCTTTTGCTTCTCAAGCAATTCCTTTTCACGCTTTTGCTTCTCAAGCAATTCCTTTTCACGCTTTTGCTTCTCGAGCAATTCCTTTTCACGCTTTTGCTTCTCGAGCAATTCCTTTTCACGCTTTTGCTTCTCGAGCAATTCCTTTTCACGCTTTTGCTTCTCGAGCAATTCCTTTTCACGCTTTTGCTTCTCGAGCAATTCCTTTTCACGCTTTTGCTTCTCGAGCAATTCCTTTTCACGCTTTTGCTTCTCGAGCAATTCCTTTTCACGCTTTTGCTTCTCGAGCAATTCCTTTTCACGCTTTTGCTTCTCGAGCAATTCCTTTTCACGCTTTTGCTTCTCGAGCAATTCCTTTTCACACTTTTGCTTCTCAAGCAATTCCTGTTCACGCTTTTGCTTCTCAAGCAATTCCTGTTCACGCTTTTGCTTCTCAAGCAATTCCTGTTCACGTTTCTGTTTTTCACGTTGTTCCTGTTCACGTTTCTGTTTCTCACGTTGTTCTTGCTCACGTTGCTCCTGTTCACGCTGTTCTTGTTCACGTTGTAGCTTCTCGCGTTGTTCTTGCTCGAGTTTTTTTTGTTCTCGCTGCTCCTGTTCGCGTTGTTCTTGTAATTTTTTTTCCTGCTGATATAGTAATTTTTGTTTTATTCTTTCTTGATGTTGTTGAATTTTTAATTTTTTTTCCAACTCTTGTCGTTCCTTTGCCTGCTCTTGTAGTTGCAACTTGAGCTCTTGCTGTTGCTGTTCAATCAGTTTATCTTCTTGCAATTGTATATTTTCTAGTTTTTTCTTTTCCGAGTCTACTGATTTTTTCTTTTGTTTAAGTATCAATTGTTGTCTAATCAATTCTTGTTTTTGCATAAATAACTCATGCTGTTGTTTCTTGAACTTTTCTTGTACCTCATCCATGTGAATACGGTGCTCTAGGGTTGGTTCTACATAATTATTATTTATTGTATAATATCTTTTTGGTTTCGTAATGACAGTTGGCTGTGAAGTTGATTGATCAGAATGTTCTGAATTTTCTAAATTTATTTCTAATTGTTCACTTGTTGTTTGAATAGATTGTTCACTTGTTGTTTGAATAGATTGTTCTTCATTTTCATTCTGTTTATCAGGAACGTTATTTGATTCTTGTACAACAGAATTTTGTTCCAATTGTTGTTGCTGTTGTTGCTGCTGCTGTAATAGTTCCTTTTCCCTTTGTGCCTGTTTGTCTTTTCTCTGCTGTATTTCTTGTAACTTTAACTGTTTCTGCAATTTTAATTCTTCCTTTTCTTTTTCCAGCATTGCAAGTTTTTCGAGTTGTTGTTGTCTCTCTAAATTTTTCTGATGTTGTATTTGTGCAGCTTCTTTTTGTGCAGCTAAAACAGCCTGTTTTTCTTGTTGTTTTTGATGTTCCATTAATTGTTTTTGAGCTTGAATCTGTAAATCATCGTTAACATCATTTTGTGACTGTGACTGCTGTTGTGTTGGATTCTGTTTAATCTCAATTTGCTGATTTTTCAACAATCTAAGATGTTGAATTTCCACTTTATGCTTTTTCAATTGAATTTCATAATCCTGTTTTTGTTGACACATTTTATATTTTTGCTCTATTTCATAATATTCCTTAGCTGCCTCCTTTACTTTATTCTCTAGTATATCATTTTGTTCTAACAAGTCTTTTATATTATTATCAATTTTTCGTTCCTGTTGATGATAGCAATGCTGCTGATACATACGATAGATTTTATTTAGCCGAAGATGTCTTAAAAATATATTTTGTTTACGCTTCTGTTCCCTTAGATAGTTCTGATTAGTTTTCTCTAATCGTTCTTGTAATTCTTCAATTAGTTGTTTTTGAAAAAATTGTTGTTGTCTTTCATATTCTATTTCTTTCTGATTCAATTCTTGATAGGGAGATCTTTGTTTGTTTTTTTCTAAAATTAGATTGGTTTTGCATTTTTGTTGTTTTTGTTCACTTAACAATACTTCCAATAAATTATGTTTTTCCTTTAATTTTTTCTCTTCGAGTTCCTTTTGTTCGATCAATTCTTTTCGTTTTTTTATATAATTAGCTCTATGTAAAATGGCATCTTTTGGACTTAATGGAACAAAAACACGTCGATGTACAGCTTTTAATTGTTGCTGCCTTATTATATTATTTGCAATGCTTAATAAATTAACAGTGTTGCCACCATTTGTTTCACTTTGTAATGCTTTTATCAAAGAAGCGGTATCAATATGTCCTGAAGCATTTGTTAAATTGTAATGGGCTGCCAATTGGACACGTGTCAATGGAGGATTTGTTTTGACAACTGTTGGTACACCATTTATGATTTGTGTTGTTGTAGTGGGAGTAGCCGGATTTGGTTTATTTGGATTATGTTTTGTGGGCAACATTGATCTTCTTATCTTAATTAATTTCCGTTTTAAAGTTGTACCAGCACCAATACGTCGTAAACCGAATGTATTTACATATGATGGACGTGGTATTGCATCGTACCACATATTGATTCCAGGAAATTCATCTGAACTATCAGAATCATACGTATTGTCCATAGCACTTTCCTCGTCGTCCTCCTCCTCATCATTTTCTTCACTATTTTTCTCTGTGTCGTTTGTTTCTTCAGAACAGTCATCCTCACTTTGACCATCATTTTCCGACGTTGGTATTTCTCTTAATAATGATAATTGCGACACATCTATATCATCATCATCCATATCTTCATATTCATTGTCGTCATCTTTATCATCATCGTTTTCTTCGACTTCCATGTACTCGGTTTCGAGTTTTTCTGTATTTAAATTATTTGGAGGTGTGAGCGGCGGTGATTCTCCATGAACCATAAACTCAATTTTTGGCTCAGTTGTTATAATTTCAATTTTCTGATCTGTAAAATCGACACCTTGCTCATATAATTCTAATTCGTGGTCATCATCGTCAAACAATGATAAAGGTGGAGAAGAAGTTAATGGTTCCTGTTTTATATAGGTGTCTCGCATTCGTGCTAATGGTGATCGTGGTCTTAAAGATGATGTGCTTAATAATAGTGATGGTGATAGGGGTGCTGGTGGAGTAGGTGTTCCTGGCATATCCATTGTTGTTATAATAGTATCATCTTCATTATATGTGTAATCATCATCTGGTATAACAGGCGGCGATTGACTGACATTATAACTCTCGATTAATTCGGCAGCTGTCATACCACTTGCTGGATCTAATGCTGCAGTTATTAGTGATAATGGTAAAGATTGAATAGGAGGATCATTTTGAATATTAGCAGATAATTCATTAATTGCTGCAGCCTCCATACCAGGTTCTGTAATAACATTACCACTTACAGAGACGGACAAAATTGATGTTTCTGGATCCATTAAGAATGTGGCATCCGTTATAACTGTATTAGGAATTTCATCAACAAAATGTTGTGCTAATAATGTTGCTGCCTCCGGAATAGCTATTGCATTTGATGTATCGGTCCATAGTAATTCTCTTTCTTTCAATTCCTTTGCAACTTTTAATTGAACCAATCTTTGAAGATTTTTATCTAAATAAACATCATCAAGATCCTTGCATTCTGCTTCAGTTTTTCCATTTCTTTTATTTGGAAATACAGATAATGGTACATTATCTTCTTTTGCTTTAGCCAATGCTTCCAAAAATTTCTTTTTATTTTCATTTAATTTTGCTGTAACAGTTTCCGATGTCGGAAATATCGATGATAATAATACTGATTCTTCTCCTTCGTTTTCTGGTGGATCCTCATCAAAACGATAAGGAGATATATAAATTTGTTTCTCTTTTGTATGAGGAGGAATAAAATTATTATTTGTAGAACTTGTACTGGCAGTGTTACTATTCGATGAACTTCGACGCTCCAAATCAAAACTAGACGATGAATTACTATTTGATTCCACTTCAGAGAGATTCTATAAAACAATAAAAAAAAATTGATTAGAAATTTTTACAAATTATTCTCATAAAATAAATAAAAATAATTCGACTCACTTGTGTGTTCACTTTTCTATAAGTTTTAAGTGATTCCTTTAGTGCTTTATGCTCTGCTAATAATTTATCAAAAGTTTTGCTACGTCCGGACACTTGACGTCTGGATGATACGGAATGAGATTTACATGTTAAAGAACGCGTACAAGGCCTTTGATTTTCATTTGCTTGAACGCCACAATGATGATCAGGATCGTATTCTCTGTCCTTCACTGGTATACATTTTGTCATTATAATATCACTTTTGTTACGGCTTCTATTTCGCTTTGATGAGCTAGCTGTGCTATTTGGTGCTTGATACGTATCATAAACAGGATGTTTTGAAGTTGTTGCGGACGTGACAGTACTAGTTGTAGCCTTTGCCGTATCAGAATTATAAGAGGATGTAGAAGCTGCTTGGGAATTTCTCGAATGTGCCTGATATGTACGTGGTGCTGGTGTTGTTGTATTCTTTCCGACTTTTGATTTATATTTAACGTTACTTTTACTTCTCGACTTTGATGATGTTGAGGACGATGATTGATAATTCTGACTATGACTGCCTGACATTGAATTTGGTGGTGCCATTGATGAATTACCAATACCAGATGATGATTTTGGTCCAGACACATACTTAGATGATGATCCTGACGCAGAAGAGTAAGATGAGATTCCTGTCTGTAATTTCATAAAATATGTTCTTAAAAAATTTCTTCGATCTTCAAAAACAAGCATACATTTCCGGATGAGTAAACTTTACTATTTCCACCACTATCCTTTTGACTGGCTGAATGTCCATGACGACCTGTATTTGTATGATGATGATGATTGTGATAATTATGATGTCGATGTCTACTTGTTACATGTTTTTGTAGGCCCTGTGGTTTAACAACAGCACCACATATATCACAAACAACAGCAAAAAATGGATCGGTTTCTGGATATAAACCATATAGGCCCATATCAGATTTATCCAAACGCATTACACTACCTTTAGATTTAATATTTTGTCGTCGATCAAATATGTCTTCACCTTTGAAAATATTTAATTAATTAGTTAATATAGATAATTAAAGAAAAATAAAAAAAAAATAAAAAAAAAAATACCTGTTGTATTAATATCACGTCGTGCCGATTCTGATAAATCAAAAAACTTTTTCCATTTATGACCACGATAATGTATTAATGTCATATTTGAGTCATTTGGAGTTTTAGCAGCAAAATTACGTATGGTAACTGTTTTAGCAAAATCACCACCGCCAACACTTATTGTTGAAGCGGTTCCAATATTATTATTATTATCATTTTTATCGTTATTACCATTTTTATTATTATTATTATTCGAGGAAGTTATTAATTTTGATGATGAAACGGAAGACGATGATGATGATGTTCCCACATTTCCACCACTGGACAACGATGATGTACCACCAGATGTTGTTGGTACTGGTAATGAAGCATTTATACCACGTGTTGTTGCCATTTTATTTATTTTTAAATATTCCGGGGGTTTTTTTTTCTTTTGTTTATTTATTAATTATTTTTTGCTGTTTTTTTTTTTTTTTTTTTTTAAATTTTATTTTTGTTGCCCGTCGCCTCCGTTGGATTGCTGTGGGGAGGAACACGTATGTTTTTTCTAAAAAAAAAAAAAAAAAAAAAAAAAATGATAAAAAATTTTATTTTATTTTATTCATTCAGAAGATTTATTGTAATTTTGGCCAAAAAAGAAAACACAACACACACACAGACAAACAAACCACCTGTCAATAATCATTTATTTGAATGGTGGAATGTCATTAATTTTTTTTTTTTTTTTTTTTTTTGTTTTAATATTATTTAAGACGAAAACATATTTATATTGAGAAGAGATAAATGATTAAATAAATAAAATAATAATATAATTACCCCGTTTTTAATATCCATCCATTTGTGGTTGGTCTCGTATTTTACGATGTTTGACTTTAAAAAAAAAAAAATAATAATAATAATAAAATTAATTTTCTTTATCAAAGAGGAAAACTATTTATATTTATTAAAAAAAAAATTATTTAAGTAATTTTTCTCTCGTTGTTGTGATTTATTTAGATTTCAATATGTCTCAATTTTTTTTTTTTTTTTGCTTCTATCTCTTCTTAATTTTTTGTGTCTGACTTTTATTAAGTGAATTTTCTTATTAAGAAAATTAAAGAGAGAGAAAGAGAAAAAGAATCATATGTCTGGAAAATTATATATATCCAGTGAAAAAACTAATCACAAAAACACAATGGTTGAGACACAAAAACGAGTAATTATATTTATTTAAATTATACTGCTGGTAGAGACAAAGAAATTATTAATTTAATAATTAAAAGACAAAAAAAAAAAATACTGCATAAAAGATTTTTTTGTGTTTTTTGTTTGTTTTTAATTACAAAACTAATTAATGAATTTAATTTAATTTAAAAACAAAAGAAAGAGCAAAAAAAAAACATCCAAATGCAAATTTCTTTCTTTAAATAGAAAACAAATAAACATCCGTAGTTGCGTTAGAATTTAATTGGCAGCCATATTTATTATGATTAATATTTTTTTTTTTTTTTACATTTTCTTTAATTAAATTTTTCTATATTGATTGATTGTCTTTCAACAAGAAAAAACAATAAGATTCTCAGACACAAAGTGACAAGAAGAAACACATATGCACATACACACCCACGCACAATTGTTTCGTCTGTCTCTCACCTTTACAAAAAAAAAAAAAAATTTTTTTTTTTTTTTCTTAATTGTCACCCAGTTAGTATATTATTGTGAAGAAGAAAATTGTTTTTCTTCTTTGATATTTTATGTTTTACTTTCAATACGGTTAAGCACCGTATCTTTATCGAAAAGTGTCAGAGCACAGACTGAACAGATTTAGTGTTTACGTGCAAATTTTTTTTTTTTTTTACCAAATAGAATTTCCCCTCAACACTGTTACTACACATAAATGTCAAACATATAGATGCATTGAAGTAGAATAAAAATGTACTAGATTATAAACGGGAAATAGGACAAATGTTTGGGGGTATTTTTTTTTTGACAGTAAAAAGGAAATAAAAAATTTTTGTTTTATCTACAATAATAATTTTTAAAACAATTATTTATTTTTAAATAGAAAATTGATTACAATTATGTTTGTTTGTTATTTTTGCAATTATTAAATATTGAAAATAATGAATTTTTCTTACATAATATTATTATATAAATGTTGTATATTTAATTGTTTAAATGTGTCAAAAAATTCATTTAGTATTTTCTGATTTTGATCATAAACATCAATGAAACATGTACGCGATTTATTTATATTATTATCATAATAATTTATAAATTTTGAATACGGACGACGTGATAATATTTTTGTATTTATTTTTTCATAAATATAATCAATATTTATATTATCATTTATATTTGTTAATATTATTAATTTACCATATAAATTTATATTTATATCATTATCATATATTAATTCATGTAATTTTTCATTATTATCAATTATAAATAATTTTATATTATCAATAAATATATCATAGAGACCAAAACGTTTTATTAATAATAATTTTAATTCATTTATTGTTAAAAATAATTTCTCATTACCATTTTTTGTTAAATTAATTGTTGTTTTTATATTATTTTTATAATTATAACGTTCATTTATATTATATGTAATTGCATTTGACCAATATTCATATGGTAAATTTATTTCATTATCAAGTATTTCATCAATAATTATATTAAGATCATAATTTTTTATTTTTGTCCATTCATTAACAACATTTATAATAAATTTATAATTTATATTATTATTTATTAATTTATTATTATAATTGATAAAATTTGAATTAATTGTTTTTATAATTAAATCATTATGTTTATTTATTAAATTAATTAAATTTTCATCATTTGTCTGATAATAAACATTTACATTATTTGTTGGTAATAATAAATATTTCTTTTTTAATTTTTGTACACGATTAATCACCTCACGTATAATACCCTCATTAAATAATGATTCATCCGGTTTTATATTTAATAATAATAATACATCATTATCACTATATTTATCATAATTTTTTGTATCAATATTTTCCACCTTATTTTGTTCAACATCAAAATCATATAGAATACGTACATCAGTGCATTTAATTGTTAAATTTTTATAATCAAATGTATGCTGATCAGTTATTTGTAGATTATTTATTTCGGGAACAGTTAATCCTTTTATTAGATTCATTAATTCTTTTGAATCATTTTTAAAACGTCCACCAATCTCTTTATAATCCGGTTCGGCACGCATCTTTATACCATACTTATTAAAATCAGTTGTCATATTTATATTTTTAATATTTAATTCTTGTAAAATGAATTGATTGAATGTATCAATGTCCTTTAGATAATCATTACTATTATGAATTATAATTATATCGCTTAATGGATATTTTATTGGCAGAGTATTTTTATCACGTAATATACGTCCATATTCAATAATATTTTGCATACGGCTAACTGCACGTTCAATATCAACATTTATTAATTCACTTTTAACTTTTGGTAACATTATAAAGTGAATACTGTCCACATTTTTGTATTGATTATCGAAAATCTTTAATTTCTGGTACATGTACTCGGTTAGGAATGGTGTAAATGGTGACATCATTTTTAACATAGCCGTTAGTACTTCATATAACGTATCAATTGCATTTAAACAATCATCAATATTATCGCCACCCTTTATACGGCGACGATTCATTCGAACATACCAATTTGTTAGATGATCAATAAATTTTGTTAAGCGTGGCACAACCGTATACAAGTGATATGCTTGCATTTCGACAATAACAAATTCCAATAGTGATTCCTTTAATGAAATTATCCACGTGTCCATTATATTTGGTGTTTTCTTTTTGTCTGAACGATCAAATTTGTATTCAGTTTTTGTTTCGATTTCTAAACGATGAATATTTTGCAATAAAAATCGAAAAGCATTGTACCATGGTAGAAAAACGTCTTTAATTATATCGCGAACACCTTCCTCTTTAAAGCGTAAATTTTCTGCACGTACAACTGGTGAATTTATTAAATATAAACGTAATGCATCTGCACCATATTTTACAACAATTTCCAATGGATCTGGATAATTTTTCTTGCGTTTAGACATTTTTTGTCCATCTGAAGCAAGAACTAGACCATTCGCGATTAAATTCTTAAATGGTGGTTTATTGTATAAAGCCGTTGAAATAACAAGCAATGTATAAAACCAGCCACGAGTCTGATCAATACCTTCGGCAATAAAATCAGCGGGAAAACATTCACTAAATGTTTTTTCATTTGTTGAAAATGGAAAATGACATTGTGCATACGGCATAGAGCCGGATTCAAACCAACAATCAAACACTTCTGGTATACGTCGCAAAACACTGCCACCTAATTTTGAAGGGATCGTTATGTGATCGATACTTTCTCGATGCAAATCGGTTACTTTTTCACCGCTTAATTCCTCCAATTGTTTTATGCTGCCAATGCAAATTGTTTCTTTGCCACCATCATATTTATTTGACCAAATTGGTATGGGTGTACCCCAATAACGGTTTCGACTTATAGCCCAATCTCTGGCATCGCGTAACCAATTTCCAAAACGTTTCTCTTTAATTATTTCCGGTACCCAGTATGTTTGTTGACTGCACTGCAATAAATTATCCTTCATTGTTTGCACACGAATAAACCATGATGGTACAGCCTTATAAATCAATGGTGTATCTGATCTCCAGCAAAACGGATAACTATGCTTCACTTGTTCAACACTCACAATGCGATTTAACTTTTTGAGATACGCGATTATATTCTTGTCCGCATCTTTGACATATTGTCCAAGAAAATCAACAACGGGACTGGTAAATCGTCCACTTTCATCAACTGGTCCAATTAATTCCGAATCATATGTAATTATACCGGCAGCCAAACAAACACGATAATCATCTTCACCAAAATACGGTGCCTGATGGACAATCCCTGTACCAGAATCATCCGTAACATATTTATCACTTAATACACGAAATGCATTATACTTTTTTGCATGATTTTCAAAATAATTAAACAATGGCACATATTTTATATCTTTTAACTGTTCACCGGGAAACTCTGATAAAATTGTATATTTTTCATTTTTGAAAACAAATTCTAATCGCGGTTTCATTAAAATATAAACGGCACCACTTTTCACCATTTTTATTTTCACATAAATTAAATCCGAATTAACACAAAGTGCTAAATTGCTGGGTAAGGTCCACGGTGTAGTTGTCCATGCCAGCAGACTTGTCTGTGTGTAAAAAAAGAAAAAATATTTATAAAGAAATTTTAATAACAATAAATAATTGTTTTATTGTCAAAAAATTACATTATCTGGATCGTTGACAATTGGAAAAGCGACGACAATGCACGGATCTACAACATCCTTATAATTTTGACCAGATTCAAAGTTTGACAGCGGTGTTGTACAAGCGGTTGAGTATGGCATTACTTTCACACCCAAATAGACAAGTCCTTTATTGTACAGCTGGGTAAAAACCCACCAAATTGACTCCATATACCATGGATACATTGTTTTGTAATCATTTTTAAAATCAATCCATCGTCCCATTCGCGTTATAATATCTTCCCATTCATTTGCATAACGCATTACAATTTTACGACATTCAGAATTGTATTTAGCGATACCCATCTTTTTCACATCTTCTGGCCCATGAATATTTAATGTTTTATCAATTTCATATTCTACGGGTAATCCATGACAATCCCAACCAAATCTACGCTCAACATGATAACCCTGTTGATGTGCATAACGCGTGACAATATCTTTAATTGTTCCGGCAAGAATATGTCCGTAATGTGGTAAGCCGGTAGCAAATGGTGGTCCATCGTAGAACGTATATCTAATTAAATTTAATTATTTTATTTTCTTTATTTTTCTTTTATATTTATTAATGTTGTCTTACCTTGGTTTTCCCTGTGATTGCTTTAGGCAATTTTCAAACGTTTTCGCTATTTTCCAATATTCCAAAATTAGTTTTTCCTCAGCAGCAAAATTAATTGTGTCGCCCAGTTGAAAAACAGCAGCACGATCCATTTTAAATTTAATTAATTAAATTCAAAAAAATTCAATATAAATAAAAGGAATTTTATTTTATCCTTAAATTTTATAAATGTATGATGCAATTTCTTTTCTTATTGAAGATGTTCAATGCACGTGTACAGATATTATTATTGTATAAATCAAGTTCAGTGCTATGCTATTGAACTATAATAATTATATTAACAGTGTAACAACAATAATTTACTATAAAATTTTTTGACATTTGCTCATCACTTTGACGTTTGACGTTTATTCGGCTATTTTCCAAAATATTTATTTATTTATTTATTATTTAGTTTTTTTTTTTTGTTTTGTTAATATTTCATTTTTCATTGCTTAAACATAAAACATAAAAATTAATATTGTTTTATTCATTAATAATTGTGTCTAATATCGTTAATAATATAAAAATGGCATTAAATGGTTTTATGGATTTTCTGCAAAAAGGCAAAGTATGATTAACAATTTTATATTAGAAAAAAATTTATTAAAAATGATTTATATATAAATTTTTTATATTGTAGACATTTCGTCCAAAGAAACGTTTTACACAAGGTACAATACGTTATTCATTACATAAACAAGCACAGGCTAGTCTTCAATCTGGCATTAATTTACGTCAAGCGGTTAAATTACCGGCTGGTGAAAATATGCACGATTGGCTCGCTGTTCATGGTAAAATAAAATATAATTCTTTTATTATTATAATAAATTATAATTTTTCTTTGTTTTTGTTTTAAAAATTTATTAAATAAACAGTTGTTGATTTTTTTAATCGAATAAATTTAATTTACGGTACTGTATCCGAGTTCTGTAATATAACGACATGTCCGACAATGTCAGGTGGACCACGATATGAATATTTATGGGCAGATGGTGATCAGTTGAGTATTTTAAAATTTATTTATTTATTTAATAAATAATTGGTTTTTCATCTTTTTAGTTTTAAAAAACCAACAGCATTACCTGCACCAAAATATATTGAATTTTTAATGGATTGGACCGAATCACAAATAAATAATGAACATATGTTTCCGGTGTCAACAGGTATATTTTTGTTAATTTTTATTGATTTTATTTTTTTTTTTTGTCTTAATTATAAATATACATTTATTTAGATGTGCCATTTCCAAAAACATTTATACCACTTTGTCGGAAAATCTTAACACGTTTATTTCGTGTTTTTGTTCATGTTTATATACATCATTTTGATCGTATTGTTAGCATAGGAGCGGTATAATAACTGTTTAATTCTAAATTAATTAATATTAAAAAATTGTATAAATTTATTAACTAATTTTTTTGCTTTTTGTTTTTTTTTTTTTAGGAACCTCACATAAATACCTGCTATAAACATTTTTATTATTTCGTACAAGAATTTGAATTAATTTCAAGTAAAGAATTGGAACCATTAGCTGAGATGACAAGTCGCATATGTAAAGATTAAAATAAATAATAAATTTAAAAAAAAAAAAAAAAACAAAATAAAAATCTCAATTATATATATATAATTTTCCTTTATTATTATTATTAATTATTTTATTTTTTTCACTCATTTTTTCAATTTTATTTTATTTCTCTTAAATATTAATTTTTTTTTTTTTTAACAAATTAAAATTATAAAAAAAAAAAAACAAAAAATGCTTGTTTTTTTTTTTATTATGTAAATAAATAAATGATGTAATTAATTAATCAAATAATAATTTTAAAAAATCTCTTTATATATTTCTCTCTATATATATAATTTAATTGTTAGTATATATATTTTTTTTTTAATTTATGCATAAATTATGGTGAAGAGGAATCATCTTCATCACCTATATTTGCACCAGATAATAGACAATTTACTTTTAAACTTTCTAAATAGCTGCGACGTGATTCCTCAAGTGCACGCTGTATCATATTCTCTTCGGTACCAATTTCATCACCTAAAAATATATAATTAAATATATATTTATTTTAATAAATAAATTATTAAATTACTTACTATTATTATAATAAGCGGAATCAAGTAATGATTGATAAAATGATGATATGCCTGTTGTATTATTAATTGTTGTCTGAGTATTATTATTATCACTTTGTAATGTTTTTAATGGTACAATTCGTATACGTGGTGATGTTTGTGCGGTGGTAATTGTTGTCGTCGTCGTCGTATTATTAATTGTTGTCTCATTTAATGTTGTCATTTTTGTATGCTGCTGTTGTTGTTTTAAATCATTATTTTTCATTTTATAAATATTAGAATTTTTTCTTATTTTATGAATATAATTATATGATGTTTTATCATCATTTTGTTGTATATTTGTTGTTGGTAAAACAGTTGTTACTGTTGGTGTTTTTATTACTGTTGTACCAATGGTTGTTTGCGTTGTGGGCGATGTACCTAATAATATTGATGATGTTCCTCCAACATTTGATGATAATTTTTTTGTTAAAATTGTCTTTGTTGATTGTGTTGGCGGTGGTAGTGCTGATTGTGGTGGTGGTGGCGATAGTTGTGACGGTGTTGTTGTTATTCTTGTTGAAAAATTTTTTTTTGCATTTATTGTATCAAAACGTTTTGAGAAATTTTTTATAAAACCACGATGATTTAATTTTTTTTTTAATAAATTTTTTGATGATTTTTGATAATTTTTATTATTATGTTTTTGATAGATTTTATGTGATAAACCACTTGGTCCAGCCGTTAAACCACTACTACATCCTGCAACAACTGAAATATTATCAATTTCTAAATTTTTCTGTTTATTATTATTATTACTCATATTTATATTGTCATTATTAATTTTTAATAATTGAGAATTTGTAGATTGTTGTTGTTGCTGCTGTTGTTCCTGTTTGTCAATTATTTTTGCAGATGATGATGATGTTATTGTTGAACTAATACTTGAACGTTTTAATGAATCACAATAATATTCTCTATATGATTCACGTGCAATTTCCTCCTCAATAACTTTATTTGTTTCCTCCCAATCAGTTGTCTTTAATTTATCCTCAAACATTGTCTGTTCAATTTCGATTTGTTCACTTAATAGTACTGCATCATTTAAGTCTTTATGTTGAAATTCATCGGGACAATAACCAGCCAAACCTAAGCCAACACCAACAGATGATTTATATGGATCAATTATAGCATTATAATGTGAACAACGTTGATATGATAAACGTAATGGATCATAACCATTATTTAATTGTTCCGAATTAAATATATTATATGGATCCGTTTTATAACAATATAATAATATTGGCCTATTATATAATTCAGATATTGCTTGTATTTCAATATGATTACCATGTGCTGATAATTCACGTTTACGATTTATATATTGATTTATATCTTCTGTAACAAATTGTGCAAAATATTCACGATTTTGATATATATAATCCATTGTCTGTTTACGTATATTCTCATGCATATCCTCATCACCATAAATTTGTAATGATATTGCACGAAATAAACAGGCACCATCTTCTGCTATTTCTTTAACAATAAGACCACATTTTAACATTGATTTCATAAATTCTTTATCACGTTCTTGCCATTCATTTTGTGTTAATATATCTTCACGTTTACTTATATGTTCATCACCACTATTATAACCAGTTATAATATCATGTTCATCATTATCATTATTATCATCATCAATATTATTATTTATATTTAAATTATTATTATTATTACTACATCCGGGCAATACGACAATATTTGTATTATTTGTATTAACAATAACAGAATTATTATTATTATTTATAGAGGGATTATGATTATTAATTAAATTATTATTATTATTATTATTATTACTACAACCATCATTAATTGCTGTTACTACATTATTATGATTATTATTAATATTATTATTGCAACCATTTAATGGTAATATATTATTATTATCATTAATTATATTATTATTATTATTATTTAAATTAATATTATTGTTGCTATTGTTGTTATCATTATTTAGAATATTATTATTATTTATATTTTGATTATCATTATGATTGTAATGTTGTTGTTGTTGCTGTTGTTGATCACGTTTTTTATTTATTGTACGTAAATTATTACTAAGAGAAAAAAAAAACAAAAATAATTAAATATTAATTTAAAAATTTTATTTAAATAAATAAATATATCTAATATATATACTAACGTATTATTTGTTTGTTGACGTCTACTATGTAATCTATTATGTATACTATCATCATACACCTGTCCAATATTACGTTTTTCACCACGTTGTACATTATTCTTATAAAAATATAAAGAGAGGGAGAGAGAAATGATAATGATTTCTTTAAAAAAAAAAAAATTAATAAATATTTAAATTACCTGTATTAAATTTTGATGATTTTGTTGTACACCAACAACATGATTATGATTTAAACAATTAACAACACGATTATTACGTGTTTGTTGTTGTGTTACATTATTAACAACAACAACGGATCCACCAACTCCACCGCCACCACCGCCACCAACAACACCACCACCACCAGCAACACCATTATCATGTTGCATTTTATTCTCATCATTATTATTAATATTATTATTTTGTTGATTTTGTTTTTTTACTGGTTTTATAGTCATTGGAATGAATTTTTATTTTATTTCTAATTTGATATGAAAATCCAATCAACCAACTCCCAGTAAAACGTGAAATACACAAAAAAAAAAAAAGTCACTTCTCTCACACTAAAATAACAACAGGAATATTCTATTAATTAAAAATGAATTAATTTTTCTTATTAATCACTTCTTAAAAAAAAAAAAATTATTGCTTATTATATAAATTAATTAATTGTTTTTATTTTGGTGTTGTTTTTTTTTTTTAATTTGTTTGATTATCACGGAAATCACAAAATTTCCAAGAGATAACCTCCTCACAGAAAAAATTAAATAAAAACAAAATTCACGAAAAATTAATTAGAAATTCGGATGGATTAATGGTTAATGAAGTGAACGGGGTGGTGATGATAATGGTGGTGGTCGCTAATTTTCGTTTTATTATCATTACAGCAAAAAAAAAAGTATCGTTTTCACGGTGTGGGTATCCTGAAAACTTTGTCTTACAATCTCTCTGTTTGTTTATTTTTATTTATTGCTTTTTAAATACTTGTTTCTTCGTGTTTTTTTGAAGAAAATAAATTTCTTTGCACACAAAATTCAAAAAAACGAATTATTTATTAATTAAAATCAAAAAGAAAAGCGCAAACAAAAAAAAAAAAAAAAAAAAAAACACAAACAAAAAAAAAAAAAAAAAACGGTTATTAATTTTATTTTAATTAAATATTTTTTTTTCTCTTTTCCTTTTTCCTTCTATTTATTATTATTTTTATTATATTATTACACTTTTTATTCATCACAATAATAATTAATTATTTAATTAAAAAATAAATAAAATATTTTTCCAATTCAATCATAATCAATTGAAGTATATACACAATGAACACAGCACACAGACTTTTACTGTGCTTCCAAAAACACAACAAATAAAAAAAAAAACCACTTTCAGAGTTTACTACTGTGTTCCAATGTATTTGAATAATAATTTTCTTATTAATTTTAATAAATAAGAAAATATTTTTTCACTAATTTTGATTTGACTGACACTGACACGGTGTAGTTGGCTGCTGATTTGTTGTGATGGAAAAATTACTAAAGAAAAATAAATATATTTATAAATTAATATATATTTATTTATTTTTTTTTGTTGTTAACTGTTTATTAGAATAAATAACGGTGGTTTTGAAATATTATTATTAATTTTTTACTTCTTTTTTTTTTTTGTCATAAATAAATAATAACAACAACAAAGTCCAAGAATCCAAAATAAGACAAACAACCAAAAAATAGAAAAAAAAGTAATCAAAATAATTTAAAAATGAAATTAATTTATAAATAATATAAAATAATAATAATAATTTATTAATTAATTAATTAATAAAAATATAAATTACTTATTTTTGTTTTAAATGATCACAGTGTTTTATTTTTGACAGAATATGGCGATAAAAAAAATAAATAATAAAATAAAACTGCTATAATTAAATGTTTATTATAGGTGTTATCATATGTTACAAAAAAATTAAACTACTATAGTGGCATTATATTGCTCGCGATAGCTGGTGGCAACACTTTTAAATATATATGAAAATTAGAACACATTGTGCGATTGTTGCTTATTGCTTTTTAAACCATATGTTCATTATAACCTAATGCAAAGTATCCAGCTTGAATGTAGCTCGAGTGAAATGAAATTTGTATACAAATTTAACATCGAAAAATCAGAAATTGATAGCCTGCTGGTAGTTCCACTGCTCGTGTTTAAAATTTGTGGTTTTTATGTTGTGTCGAATTACTCTTCACAACTATTTAACCGGAGTGATTGAAGATCGAAATATAATTTCGTTTCACTCGAGCTGCATTCTAAGATTAACCAGTAAAATGGTACCGCTACAGATGTTAACTATAATCATATAATAGTTAAAAGTATTACTTTGATTATAATGACGATGAATCGTATGCAACTGCTGTTAGCTAGTAACAGCCAAGTAGCGCGACCAGTTATATTCCATATTTAAGATCCAAACCATACCGATTTATTTGCTTGACGACGCTGTGCTACAAAATCAAAATTTTTTAAATTGGTCGTAGCTGCAGTCGCGCTATTATGTCGCACGCAATGTTCTAACGTTCTTATATGTTTAAAAGTGCGGCTAACAGCAGTCCCATGCGATGCAGCGTCAATATAATATTATTAATAATATTTAGTTATATATTTTTTTATAATAGATGGTATTGTGTACTTATAGTAGATAATTATATATCTATATATTTATATTAAATTTTCCATGTTGTGTTTACAAAAATTAAAAATTTATCTTTTTTATTTATTTATTTTGTATATTGATGATACA
This sequence comes from Ptychoptera contaminata, assembly GCA_963942525.1. Classification (NCBI taxonomy): domain Eukaryota; kingdom Metazoa; phylum Arthropoda; class Insecta; order Diptera; family Ptychopteridae; genus Ptychoptera; species Ptychoptera contaminata. The sequence goes on along the minus strand of OZ012640.1, from coordinate 5,260,048 downwards.
AAAAAGAAAAAGAAAAAGTAACCAGTGACGTATAATAAAATTATCTATATTATATAAATATTATTAATTAATTAGTGTTATTAGTGTATAAAATAGTTATTTAGATTATTATAATAATAATAATTATTATTTTTTATATTATTTTAGAAAAGAAAAAGTGTTTTATTCTTTTTATCACTTTTTGTTATTCTTGGTATTTTCCTCATCATACTTTGACATTTCGATACTGTGCTATTGGTTAAATACGTGCGTCTGCGCTATCATAAACCGATGTCAAATAGAATTTTACATAAATCGATAAATTATGCTTTTTAGTGTTTTTTTTTTTTTTTTTTTTTTAATATTTTTATATTTAAAATATATGTTTTGGTTTTTTTTTTGCCACATTTATTGTTTAAATTGAATACACACGAAAAACATGAAAAAATATAGAATAATGTTATCGATAAGTTGATAATGGTGTGGCGTGGAAGTGGTGGGTGGGTGATGAGGTGTTAATTTTCTATTTGGTTTTTTTTTTTTCCGCTTTGCTAATATATTTCCTGTTGTTTTTTTTATATCAATTTAACACAATAATTTAATTAAATTAGAAAAAACAAAAAAGCTTATCAGTTAATGAAATAAAAATTTATTTTCATTTAAAACAAAAATAAAATTTTAGTAAACGTGTTACACGTAATGGTTTGCATATATGAGTATTATTGAGATGAAAAAAATATTATCGATAATTTTAGCAAAGACACATATATTATGATGTCCGTTATGTTTCTATATCGATAAATTGCATAAGAATTATTTAATTTAATTTATTTTATTCTTGTTTAATTAAAATCAAATTTAATTTTATTTTTAATTTAATAATTTATTTCTTTTTTATAAGATTTATCTTTTCTTTAATACAGTAAATAAATATTTCGTAAAATAAATACGAAAAAAAAAAACGGTTTTCTTTCTTTTTCTCTAATTGAAGTCACCATCAGTTGTCGTCGTCGTCATCGTCATCATCATCGTCATCATCATCTCTTCTAAATTATGTAAAGTTTTTTTTTTGCTGATTATTAAGCAAGAAATCTACAACAGAAATAATCAAGAAACATGAGAAACAATTAATTAACATAAAATGTAGACAATAAGAGGAAAATCACAAATTCACAACGCGAAAAATGTTAAAAGTGAAAGTGAAATAATTTATGAACAAATTTAATATATGAGCACGTCAGGTAACAAAGGGAGATAGAGATAGGAAAAACGTGAAAAATACAAAGAAAATTTTGCCATGGAATTGGCTAACTGGTTTACCATCAAGGTAAACCGTTTTTTTTTTTTTTTGTTTAAACCTTATTCTGATATAACAGAAAAATGAATTTTTAAAAACACGAACAACAAGAAAAAAAAACACACACCTTTCCTTGTCGCAATTTAATTAACCGAAAATCGTAAACCACCTAGATGCAGTACCAGTACTAGTGTACCTAATTGATATTGGATTGCAGTCTCATACATTCTAATAATCTTATATGATAAAAGGCGGATATAAAAATCGGAAAGAAGAAGAAAGAGGAAAAAATTAATAAAAAAAAAAAATTAAATAAAAAACGAAGGAGAAAAGATTTGTGTGTGTGTGTGTGTATGTGTAGGAAGGGGGTTAATTAACATGACGTTAGAATTGATTTTATTTTCTTATCAGAAAAAATTCGAGGATAAATCTCTTGAAACATTTATAGGAAATATCCGAATTGCGAACAAAATATGTAATCAAGGTGGTAAAAACCGTCAATAATTGTTCAATTAGTTTTTCCAAAAAAAAAAAAATAATAAATTTTTATCGTAATTTTTAATTTAAATTAATAAATTTTATGCAATTGTTGGTGGCACCATTCACCACCACCATCACCACCAATACGACAATCACCATCTCTATCACCACCACCATTATCGCCACCATAAGTAACTAATAATAATTTTTGTTTTTTCATTTGTTTTCATTAAATTAATTCGATTGGTTTTTTTGATAAAAAAAACAAAACACAACTGATTTTCCGATTTTATTTTTTATTCCGTTTTGTTAATTATTATTATTATTATTTTTTTAATTTTTTATTTTGTCAGTTTGTTACGTGCGACAGACGTGAATACAACGTATGCTATATTTTTTTTCTTGTTATTCTTTCTAATTAATTATAATTTGTATTTTAAAATTTTAATGAATTTAATTAATAAATTAATTAAAATAATTATTTGTGTTATTTGTTTTTATATTGGTGTTTTTTTTTTTTTTTTTTTTTTTTTGTGACTTTTATTTTAGAAAATTTAAATAATTAATTAAATAATTTACTTAATTTTTTTTTTTTTTTTTTGGTTTGTTTATTTGTTTATTCCGTCCGTACAGGTAATTTCTATTCAATTATATAAATTAAGTGTTTTCTAAGCAAAAAAAAAATATAATTAATAAATAAATTAAAAAAAATAACAATAAAAAGTGAAAAAATTACGAAATTAACGATAAAATACGAAAAATTTAAATCAACAACAAAAATTTGTCTGTGTTTGTGTGTAAAAAAAAAATATATAAATTAATTAAGAAAATTTTACTGCAAAAATACGAAAGAAAAATTATAAAAAAAACATGTGTGGTAAGTACAAAAAAAAAAAAAAAAAAACAAATTTAATTAATTAATTCAAATACATTCAAATTCATCCGCCCCCCACAACCTCGCACATCCGTTTTTTACGGGTAGAATATTGTTTCGTAGAAATCGCGTAGAAAAAGTGCCATCATTAGTACGTATGTTTTGTATGAATGAGATTGGATAAAATCTCACCACTAGAATCCGCGAAAATTACTTAATTTTTATAAAAAGTAAAAAAAATCTTTTTTTTCTTAATCACAATAAAGTGAAACCACCCACCCTCCACGCGTATAAAAAGTGCAATGTAAATTAAAAGAAAACAAAAAAAAAAAAAAAATAGAGAAAAACCGTTGAATTATTTTGTGATAATCAAAAAATCAGTTAAATAAATAAATAAAACTTTCTAAATTAATATTGAAAATTTGAAAAATCTAAATTGTCATTTTTACCTGTAAAAAAAAAAAAATAAATTACTCGCGTTATTCTTACGGTTATTTTGTTTTCGTGTTTTTTTTTTTTTTTTTTTGCTTCTAGATTTACTTTTATTTTTTTTTTTTTTTTGCATAAACTAATTAATTAATTGTATTTACTGTTTTTTTAACTTTTCTTTTGAGATTTTCACCTGAGTTTGTTTATTTATTTGTTTTCTGATATAATTTTCACCTGAATTTTTCTTTCACTTTCTTAATGCGTTTTATGCGTTTTTTTTTTTTTTTTGTTTTTTGGTTTTTTTTAAAAACGATAAACGCTCGTTCGAGATTTATGTATTTCTGGTTTCGTTGTACTCGTTGTTGTTGTTGTGTGGCGGCTGCACTAAATGAATTATTTTTCGTCTTACTTTCACTTTGTCCCACCGCATTTTTTATAGAAATAATATAATGTCGTGGATTTATGATATTTTTAAATCTATTCGATATTGATTTAATAATTAAATAATAATAAAACAGAGTGAAACATAAGTGTGTGAAACTGTTATGTGTGGGCGAAATGTTTTATGTACTGAGGCGCCCCCGTACACACACACACACACACACACACACACGCAACTAGTACTAGTTTTTCTTTTAAAAAATTTCGAAAAATCTTGTTTTTTTTTTTTGTAAATTTTGCTTCCGGTTTTGTTTTGTTGTTTTTTTTTTTTTTTTTGTGCCACGAGACAAACTTGTATGCTGTTGCTGCTGCTGCTGTTGCTGCTGTTGCTGTTTTTCTTTCTTTGTTTTTTTTATCGTAAATACACGAAGGCCTCGTTGTCGTTTCACTTTTGCGATTTATTTTTTTTTTCGAATTTGCAACGTTTCTGAATTTAGACAAAAAATTTTTCGCTATTTGTGATTTTTTTGTCATTTTTATTTTTATTTTTATTTTTATTTTTTTTTTTTAATTGCGTTTGTTTTTCCTATAAGAAAATGGAACTTTTTTTTTTCACTATGCATACGTTTCAATTTGAGGCGCATTTTCTTGGAACGAAGTGTTACTATACACCGACACAAAGTGAGTTATGAAGGTACACAAAGGTGAGATGCCATAAGTTGTAGAAGACTTGTGCATTATCTCTTTACTCTGGCATATTATTCGTACATTAATTATTTATTTAAAAAATTATTAATAAACAGTCAAACAGGTAGTACTCATACGTAGATAATTAACTTAATCAGTCAATTGCCAATCAATTGACGAACACAAAGTTGAAGAAAAATATATATATATAAAAAATAACAAAACATTATCATTATGATAAATTCGCGATTGTCACATTTTGTGTGTGTGTGTCTGTGTTTTTTTTTTTTTTTTTGTTTAAAACTAATTAAATTAATTTTTATTTTCGCTTTTTTTTTTTTTTTATCATTTTCCGTTTCTGATTAGAAAACAATTAAGCAATTAAAAAAAAATAAAAAAAAACCACGCAATTAACTAAATAAACGGAATATTTAGAAATAAAAAAAATGAAAAATACTTTAGAAAATTATTTATGTACGCTGAGTGTGGAGGTGCGGTGGGTGGTTCGATATGAAAAGTTTATTTTCCTTAAAATCAGAAACAAAGGTTCCCTAAGTAGTTCCTTAAGTTGTTCCCTAAGTCGTTACCGAAGTCGTTCTTTAAATCGTTCCGTAAGTAGTTCCTTAAGTCGTTCCCTGAGTCGGTCTTTAAATCGTTCCTTAAGTAGTTCCTTATGTCGTTTCCTAAATCGTTTCTTAAGTAATTCCTTAAGTCGTTCCCTGGGTCGGTCTTTAAATCGTTCCTTAAGTAGTTCCTTAAGTCGTTCCCTGGGTCGGTCTTTAAATCGTTCCTTAAGTTGTTCCTTAAGTCGTTCCTTAAGTAGTTCTTTTCATAGTTCCCTAAGTCGTTCTTGAAAAGGTTCCTTAAGTTGTTCCTTAAAAAAACAAAAAAAAATCACACAATCCCATATGGTATCCCATCGATTGAGAAACACAGGTTTTTGTTTTACTAGAAAATTGATAAAGATTTATTGCGATTTTTTACACCTGTCTCTGTGATATGCTTTTATTATTTTGTTTCACTGATATTATCGTCTGTGTTCACTCTCTTATCAATAAGTGTTTTATTTGTATATTTTTTTTTTCTTTAAATTATGTTTTTGCAAAATAAATAAATAATTATTTCATAATAATTTCACCATGGTTAAATCAGATAATGAGTAATTATTATTTTATTTTATTTTATTTTATATATTTTTGTAAGTAATTAAGCAAATTAAATGTAATTGAAAACATTTTAACTGTTTTATGATAAGATTTGATAATGATGCAATAAATAACTGTAATTAATAATAATTAATAATACGTTATCGGATTTGTTAATCGCATCACTTGTTCTCTTTCACTCTCTGTCTTTCACGTGACAATTGTAATTTTATCGCTTTGATCATACTTTGATGAAATTTCCAAGTATTTGATTGTGTTTATCAGTAACGAATATCGTAATTAGCAAAACGCATTTAACAAAAAAAAATCGCATAAAAAACATTTGACTTACGACTAATGAATATGGCGATACGTTCTACGTTTATCGAAATCGTATAAAATCATAGAAATAGCCAAAAAAAAAAAAAAAAAAAAAATCGCATAAAAATAAACATAATCTAAGCAAAAAAATTAATTTGATAAATCGCTAAAATCATTATAACGCAAACATCTAAGCTACTTACTTTGCAAACCTTTCAAATTTCCACTTAATTTGGCAAACAAACGAAAATACAACGAGCACTGCTTGTATTCTTTGCAAGAAATAAAGAAAAACCATATAAATCGGGGAAACTTGGCCGTAAAGTGAAATTACGTATAACGAATTAATTCAAATATATATTCACTTTTATTTTCACTATCGTTGTTTTTTTGGCCGTATAGCGAGAAATTGGTGTATTAGCATTGATGAGTAGATTCAGGAATATTATTATTCTTATTATTGATTAATGATTCGCCAAATCATGCCCGTATTCGCAGACATCCACTATTGACATACTTAGTGATAGTATTTGGGTAGGTTCTTTCCTTAGTGATGTGTAATCACCAAAAACTGAATGACATTCAGTGATACTATTTAAACGATATACATTAATTCAGTGAGGAAAAGCCATTATCAACAAACACAACAGTTCGGTCCTTGGAAATATAAAAGTTTTTCGATTAAATCAAATGCGGTCAAAGTTTTTCCCGTTGTTACTGTTTTTTTTTTTTTTTTCACTTTTCGCCAAGGTTTTTCCACCAATCAATCAACTTTTTCGCATTCTTGTTTATAAAAACAGACAAAAAATAGCCACGACGACGACTATGTGTCTGTTTCTCTTTCATCCACGGTGAACTTTTGTTTTTTAAAATTTTATTTGATGTTAAAGTAATTTTTGTTTTTGTTTTGTTAACTGATTATGCTTTCTTAGTTTTAATTAAAGACGAAGAAGAAAAAGATGAAAACAAAAATGAAGACGAACAATAAGAATAAACTTAATGAAAGAAAATCAAGAAGCATTTTATAGCAAAACTTTAAATGTCACACAAATAAATAAAAGAAAGAAAAAAAAAAAGCAAGCAAATCAGCGCAAACAATTTCAAGGATATCTACTTTAAAAAAAGAAAAATAAAATAAATAATTATTAACAAAATCAGCGTTACAATATCCGTCGAAATAATTTTCGATCATCCGCGGTTGGTGTTATGATCGCGGTGGATAATTTAGCGTGTATTCTCGTTCCTTGCTATTTCAATTTTTTATTTCTTCGTAAATGCCATAACCACGGTTGAAGAACAAACAAATATCTATTTTTGTTTAAAAATTTATTGCCGAAAATTTAAAATTCGTTAATTTTATTTCGTTAACCGCTGTTAAAACAAATTTAATAAAAATTGGTTCAACACACTGAATTCGTATTAGTTTCTTTGTGTGTCTGTTTTTTTTTTTTTTTATTAAATACGTGACAAAAAAGGTTAATAAAAAACCAAAAAACCAATTAATTAAAGAAGAAAAAAAATGTTTTTATTTATTTATTTTTTTTGTTTAAAATGTCTTGGCGCCGCCAATGCCATTGTCGCATTTAAAACGGTGATTTCTCAATAGTTTTTGGTTTTTATTTTTAATACAAACAAATTTATTCACAGTAGATTCTCAATTCATTTGAATTTAAATTTCACTTACTTCGGAATGTCGTAATATGAGACGAATTTTATTAACAATAATTACATTATACAATTTGTTTTTTATTTTCGCATTATTCTTTTCTTAGCAAATCTTAGCGTTTTATAAGAAAAGAAAATTTTAATTTTTATAAATTAATTTCACTGAGAAATGAGACTCTAATTTTTTGTTTTATTTTCATTTCATTTTATTGGTTATTTTCTCTTTCACCATTGTCGTGTGGTTCAAAAGTTGTCACGTTGGCGATTTTATTTCATGTAAATGATTTATCATTTTGCAGATAATATTATTAACAAAAAAAAAACAAGTTTTTTGTGTAAAAACATATAGACGTCGAATGGTTAACATTCTAAAAGCATAAAATAATTATTGTTGGCCCACAAAGGAGTGTCGTTACCACCGTCGTACCGACAAACAAAGAAAATGACATGAAAATTAATGCCAAGAAGCCAAAACAATAGAAAATGATTTTTCACTTTTTTTTTGTTTTGTTTTGTTTTTTTTTTTTTTTTTGCAAAAATTTTACCTTAATTAAATTCCATGCAAAAAGAACAAATTAAATGGAGTGGATATTCGAATCACGTACGAATCACGTACGAATCACGTGTGCATAATAAATCAATCAATAAAAATTTATGCTCTGATTAATATGCAAAAAAAAAAAGAAGTATATTTTTTTAATGCATTTTTTTGCATAAAAATATTGCAAAAGTTTTTTTCGTTTCTTTTCCTCATTGAATAATGTATATCGTTAAAATAGTATCACTGAATGTCATTCAGTTTTTGATGATCACAATACAAAATAGTATCACGATTTGAATAGTACAACGGATTGGAATATTAGCTAAGCATGTGCATTGGTGAGACACACCTTGACTCTAGTCACAAACCACAGTAGAGTCACAATTTATAAATGATGCAAAATTTTTAAAACTTTTAATGACAATTTATTTATGTTTAGTTATGAAAATATTACTGTTTTAATTCTTTTGATAAATTGATTTTATAATAATTTTAATTTTTTCTAATGCAAGATACTAGTTGTGCGACTTGCCAAGTTGCATCGTTTGTAGAGCGGTCACTCAACCATTTTGAAGGTTGCTCTGTCGGTTGCAAGAAAATCAAAAAATTTTGATTTTTGTCGACGTGGCGTTGTTTTCTGGTTGCAAGTTACTTAGTCAATAATAATTTTGTATAAAGGTTGCAGTAAAAGTTGCATAGGTTTGTGGCGTGGATTTGTGGCGTGATGGCGGGTCAAGTCGCGCAACTAGTTGCGAACCAAGTTGTCTTGCATTGTGTATCTTGCATTTAAATTGTTTTTATGATTTATGATTTAATTAGGTAAAAAAAACTTTCATTTTTTATTTGATTTGTTTAATTGGCGATACAATTGTATTGTATGATTGTGATGACTTTTTACCTGTGTTCTATCTCTATCTCTCTATTTGCGTGTGCGCTTGTTGTTTGATTCTGTTCTATGTGGCATATTGTTGATGCACATTATACAACATTAATCCATTGTAATAGGTTAACTAGTATGATAGAAAACAAGATTACATAATGACGAGTTTTAATGTAATGACGCCACTAGAGATTTATCAAAATAACGGACGTGCACATTGCGTTATCTTGTTTTCTATCATTCATGATAGGTTAATGTACTTTTATTTTTATTTATTTATATATATTTAATTTTTTTTTTTAACAGGAATTTTTGCCTACTTAAATTATTTAACACCAAAGACAAGACGTGAGGTATTAGCGTTACTTGTTACCGGCTTAAAACGTCTTGAATATCGTGGCTATGATTCAGCCGGTAAATTAATTTAATTTAATTTAATATAAATATATATTTTTTTTTAAATTATATTTATTAATTTAATTGAATTTATATTTTATGTATGAAAATAGGTGTTGCCATTGATTCATGCGATGGTAATGGCATGATTATGGTTAAACAAACGGGAAAGGTACAAATGTTAGAAGATGCAATTGCTTTACGTAAGTTATTATTATTTTTTCTTTTTCTCTTTTCTTATAATAATAATAATAATAATTGAAAATAAAATTTAATTTTTATAAAATATATATAAAATATAGAATTAAAAGATATAAATAGTGAAGATATTGTTACAACACATGTTGGTATTGCGCATACACGTTGGGCAACACATGGTGTACCAAGTGAATTAAATAGTCATCCACAACGTTCTGATAATAATCATAGTTTTGTTGTTGTACATAATGGTATCATAACAAATTATAAAGATGTTAAAATATTCTTAGAGAATAAAAATTATCGTTTTGAGTCTGAAACTGATACAGAAATTATTGCAAAATTAATACATTTATTATGGACACAACATCCAGCATATTCATTTCGTGAACTTGTTGAACAAGTTGTCCAACAATTGGTAGGTTTTTATTGATCTTATAAATTTATATTAATTAATTAATAATATTTTAAAATAGGAAGGTGCTTACGCATTAGCATTCAAATCAAAACATTTTCCAGGTGAATGTGTTGCAACAAGACGTGGTTCACCATTATTAGTTGGTATTAAAACAAAGACACGTTTAGCAACTGATCATATACCAATACTTTATGGCAAAGGTAAATTTATATATATTTATTTATATATATATAGAAACACACACACACACACACACACATTTACACACCTGTTTATTATTTTTATTTTTATTTATTTATCAAATGTTAACTATTTGCCTGATTGGTAAAATTAATTAAATCACACGTACGCGCATACGAGATATCTATAAGAGTAAAAGATAAAGAAAAAAATTTGCATGGAAATTGTCGCTTTTTTTTTTTTGGTTATCATTTGGCTGCGCTTATAAGCTGAGGTTTTTTTTTTTTTTTTGTTTTTATTAACAAAAATTTATATAACAAATTAAATCATATTGATTAACAAAAATAAATTTCTAATTATTAATACTAATATGTAGAAAATAGTGAAATTGTTTTATGCAAAAAATATAACGCCAAATAGTATCACGAAAAAATTGAATCGACATCAAGTGATAGTATTTGACGTTATATGCTAATTAAAAATTCTCTAACTTTTGATGTAAGAACACCAAAAATCAACCATTGAATCATTGATACCTAGATCCATAAACTCATTTACACTAGTGTTTCTGTTCTCGCGAAGCATTTCAATAATTTCTTTAGATAAAATGAAATTTCTAGAAATGAATTTCGTGTGATTTCTCTGATATTATTTCGCGTTATAAACAACGTTAAATCTGAAGTTGGTAAACTTTTATCCCTATATTCGGGGGCGTCTTTATCTCGTACGAGAAACAAGGGCTGAAACTACCACCCACGGTCAAGCGGTAACTTTAAGTGCGAACTTCGAAGTTCCAAAACGATTTCTTTATTCGTACAGCAAAGAAATGGAACGCTTTACCAGCGTGTGCTGGTGCGCGTTCCCAAACCAATTTAATATCCAATTCTTTAAAACTAATCTCCACAAATATCTTACATTCTATCCTATAAATTGATATGGTAACTCAAAGCTATTCACCGGTCGATTTCACGTCATAACTCCTAAATAAATAAATCAGATAAATAATTCATAAATATATAGTTCTTATTTGATCAATCTATATTATATACATCTATCACCCGATTTACACGGGTAAAAAAAAATTTTTCTTCGTAATTGGTATTTATCGATCACATTTCATACAGTTTTACGTGATTTTAATTTACACGAGAATACTGCGAAACATAACTACCGCATAAATGCGAACTGATGACTGTTGAATGAAAATTAATCAAAAAAAAAAAAAAGAAATTTTTTTTTTCGCGGAAATAATAATTTTTCCTTTCAAGAAATTCTCAAGACGAAACACTAACATTAACATCACTACATCTAACTATTATTATTAACTTAGAAATTAATCAATTGCTTGGTCAATTAGTTGGAAAAAAAAATTACTAAACAAAAAAACTCAAAAATTAAACAAGCATCAACGGTAATTCAGGTAAAATGTATTTAGCTGTAGTTTTCAATTATTTATTATTAAGCTTTTTGTAGTTAGATGAAAAAAAAAAAAAAGAAAAAAAAAACTAACTAATTAATTAATTTATGCGGGACGGTGATGAGAGGACCGATACACTTGAATTGTACAAAATTGATCGGTGTCTGGCTTAGTTAGAAAGATATGGCAACGTGATTAGATTGCAAAACAAAATCACGTTCGTTAAAATGTATCTCAGATATGACTGTAATCTGTAGACACAGACTTGTACAAGAATCCAAGTTGTATCTGCTTCTCCTGCCTTTATTGATTTATTATTTTTGGTACTTTTGGTGATTTTAAATTATTTATTATAATTAATTAATAATTATTTTTAGGTTTAAGATGATTATTATAATTATTTAATTAACGTGTATCGCCAAATAACTGATATTTTATTTAAATACACTCATTCATCGATTTACGCGGTACATTTTATACGCGGAAACACTTTAGTGCGGTCAAGAAATGTTACAAAAATTAAGCTTATTTATTGTAATTTTCTTCATCAGTGGTTTATTCATCTTATTTATACACATATTAAGCCACTTGTTTACACGGTTTTAATTTACGTGAGTTTTTTGTGGCGTAAATCGGGGTATGAGTGTAGTATTATCAAAAAAAATATTGGTAAACTAGTGATATTATTTGGCGATATACGTTATTATTATTTATTTATTTATTTTGTTTTTGTTTTTTTTTTTTATTTTCTAATTAATTAATTAATATGTATTTTTTTTTCTCTCTTTTTTTTTTTTGTTTTGTTTTTGCTCCTTTTTAACTGTTTTAAAAAAAAAACACTCTTTTGTGTGTCTCACTGTGACTATGACTCTGACTCTGACTCCTAATACTTCTTCTCCACTCTCTTTGTGTTGTGTGTTTTAAATAATTTTTTTTTCCATTATCTGTTTATTGTTGTTTTATGTGTGTTTATTTATTTTATTTTATTTTATTTTTTGTAATTAATTTTAATTAAATTTTTTTTATTAATAATTATAATTTATTAAATCACAACTAATAATAATAATAATAAATGACCACCAACCACCATTATGAACCAAATCAATCAACCAATATGAACCAATCAATTAATTTAATCAACCAACCAACCAACCAATCAATCAATCAACCAATCAAACAACCAACCAATCATCATGAATCATTTTTTTTTTAAAAAATCCTTAATTAATTAATTTAATTAGATGAGCAACAGATTAAACAAGGTGATTTTTATTTATGTTTTTTTTTTGTTTATTGTTTTTTATTTTTTTTTTTTGTATTTAATTAATTTAATTAGTTTTGTTGCTGTTGTTGTTATTGTTGCTGTTGCTGCTGCTACTGATGTTCTATACTCTTGTTGTTTTTAGAATGAATTATCTATATTTGGTTAGTTTTGTTTTAAATACTAACCGCGAAACCATCACCCTTTAGTATCCTTAAGCCTTAATTTATCGTTTTTTTTTTTTTTTTTTTTTAAATAAATTTATAAAATAAAAGAAAAATAATTAAAGAGCACGGAAACTGCACAGAAACAACAACAATCATAACAACAGCAACATCAAAAAAAAAAAATCACATTAATCCATTAATCTCTCTTTAATCCATTTTATTTTTACCGTTTTCTTCTACCTGTTTAATGTGTAAATTTAATCAATTAAAAACAAAAAAAAAAAAAATAATGTAATTAATTAATAGTTTTTGTGTGGAATTTTGTTTATTTTTGTTAATTTTTGTATGGATTTTTTGTTTTAATTTATTTATTTTTTTAATTAATTTAGGAAATTATTTAAAATTAACGTATATATCGCTAAATAGTATCAATAATAATTACAGAAATAATAAAATAATATTTGTCGAATATATACATACATAATTAGTGTGCATACTTTGTATAATTATAAAATTTTCAGAAAAATTTAAATTCACTACATTTTGCACCATTTGAACCTCTTTGCACTATTTGACCAATTAAACTATTTAACTATATAATTCTAGACACATCTATTATTAGTTATTGCATGTTTAGGTCTATCTACAATGTGGAGAGGATGTTTTAGATAAATTTACCAGCCTCACTTCACCGGTTTCAACACTTTGTCCTTGGTTTTCATTTCTTTCAATGAAATGAAATTCACGAATTCATTGTTCATAGTTTGAACTCATAAACATGTGAAATGTGCTCAATTGCTTCTATATTAGGCCGGTATACCGGCTTTTCGGGTTCAAAGGATTAATAGTGCTACTATTCGGGTTATAATGTATGTAATATTTAAATAGTATCACTAAAACACAAACTGACATAGTAATACTATTTAAATAATACTGATACTATTTTAACTAAGTGATACTATTTTATTAAGCGATATATACGCGACGTTAGATTAGTAACAGCTAAGTTATGTTTTTTTTTTTTTTTCATTTTCACGTGTATATCATGTTTTTGTGTTTTTTTTTTTTTTTTTTTTTGACTAATTAATTAATTTTATTTTATTTTAATTTTAATTTTAACTATTTTATTGTATTTTTTTTTTTTTTTATTTATTTTAAATAATTTTAATAATTATGTTTGTGTTTTTTTTTTTTTTCTATTTTTTCCTTTATTTTTCCTATTAATTTTTTTTTTTTTTTTTTTTGGCTTCCTTAATTAAATTTCAATAATTTTTGTGAAATAAAAAAAAAAAAAAAAAAAAAAAAAAACATTCACCTGATCCACCTACCTACCTACCTGACCTGACCTGCCCTGATCTGCCTACTTGTTTGTTTTCTTCATTAATTAAACAAAAACTTAATCAAAAATATAAAAATGTGTGAACAGATGCCGAAGCTGCGTTACATTCAGGTAAAAAAAAAAATCAAAAAAAAAAAAAACAATTTTTATTTCTTTCTCACTACTCTCATTCTCGCTAATTTTTTTAATTAATTATTTAATTTATTTCTTTTTTTTTTCACATACATTCATATACACGTACACACATACACACACACACACACACGCATTTATTCATATAAATAATTTTTGCTTTAAAATTTGATTTAATTTTGCTTAATTAAAAACAATAAAAATTAATATTTTATTGGCGCATTCTTAATTGTTTTGCATTTTTTTTTTTTTTTATTTTCTTTGCATAAATCAGTAAATTTTTTTTTTTATCATTAATTTTACATATATATATTATTTTTTTTTCTTCCCATTTCATCTCCATAATGATAATCACACTCCATTTTGTATAATTTTATGTTTTTAACCCTTTGTATGCCAACGTTTAATTTTTATTGTGTATTATTGCGCAGTGTATTGAACAGCGCAATCATACTCGTTGAGATTCAAAGGGTTAAATAGTCTAATATATATATATATTTTTTTTTTTATTAAAAGATTGCTTATTAATTATTAACCCTTATCGGTCGTAAGTCACTGTTCATGTGACAACATTGTACTTTATCGCTGCGATCGTGTATGTCACATAATGAGATGGAAAACTAGTAAATCAGTTTAAAATTTATTTGTGAGGTAAAGTATCAGCAATGGAGAACTCAATTATCAAAGTATATAATTGAGTCTAAAAAAAAAATGAAAAAACAAATTGATTTTCGACATTTCATTTACCAAAGGAACAACGAAACAACCTAATAAACGTATCTTCACATATGACATGCACTAACGATACCGATAAGGGCCAATTATTCATTAATTTTTGCTCTATATGGTGATCTTAAGATAAATGTAATTAAAAATTATAAACATAATTAACACTTGATCAACGGGTCTTTTTTTTTTTGCGTCGTGACGAGGTGCTGTTTACCTAGAAACTCGCACAACCGTAAGAATTAAAATAAAAAGTAATCTTTTATATTAAAGATGCGATTAAAAAATGATAAAATCGATAAGAACCGATACTGGTCGCTTCGTCGTTTATTTTTAGGCGACATATCGACTAGGAGTTAGTAGACCGTTGATCAAGTGTTAATAAAAATAAGAAAAGTAATAATTTTCTTCTTATCCTTTTGGTTGGCTATTCTTTTGGATTAAATATTTGAAAAAAAGAATAATTATCAGATTTATTAATTAGATTTAAGAGTTTTTCAGAAGACACACATACATACGGTGATTGGGTTATTTTTTAATTTATTTAAACAACACGGTGGTTGCCTTTGGGGTATCATTTGTTGTAAAAAAAAAAAAATTTTATTCAGAATCCAAATTTTTCCTATTTTTTTAATAAAAAAATTTTTTTTTTTTTCGCATATGACGATGCCCAATTAAATATGGATTTTTCTTCTCTTCTCTTCTTTTTTTTTTTTTTTTTTTTGTTTTTGATTTCTGTTCCGTTTATTTAATTAAATAAATAAAAAAAATTAGAACATCGTCCCCATGGCCATGGTCCACGTGATGTTCCAATGCTACCACGTACAGAGTCAACATCTGAATTTATGCCGCTTGAAGATAAAGAAGTTGAATATTTTTTTGCATCAGATGCATCCGCTGTTATTGAGCATACAAATCGTGTTATTTATCTTGAGGTAAAAAAAAAAAAATTATAATGATTTTTTTTTTGTCTGTCGTATCGTTGTGACAATTTTTTAATTTAAATTTAAAGGATGATGATGTTGCCGCTGTTAAAGACGGTGCATTAAGTATTCATCGTTTGAAAAAGTGTTTAGATGATCCTCATGCACGCGAAATAACAACATTAAAAATGGAAATACAACAGATAATGAAAGGAAATTATAAATATTTTATGCAAAAAGAGATTTTCGAGCAGCCAGAATCTGTTGTGAATACAATGCGTGGACGCGTTAATTTCCGTGATCAAACAGTTATATTAGGTGGTATTAAGGATTACATTCCAGAGATTAAAAGATGTCGCCGTTTAATGCTAATTGGCTGCGGTACATCGTATCATAGTGCTGTAGCGACACGTCAATTACTCGAAGAATTGACTGAATTACCGGTAATGGTTGAATTGGCTTCTGATTTCTTAGATCGTAATACACCGATATTCCGTGATGATGTTTGCTTCTTTATATCGCAATCCGGTGAGACCGCCGATACATTGATGGCACTACGTTATTGCAAGCAACGAGGTGCCTTAATTGTTGGCATAACAAATACTGTTGGCAGTTCAATTTGCCGCGAGAGCCACTGTGGTGTTCATATTAATGCTGGCCCAGAAATTGGTGTTGCCTCTACAAAAGCTTACACTTCGCAATTTATTTCGTTGGTTATGTTTGGCTTGGTAATGAGTGAGGATCGTATTTCTTTGCAACAGCGGCGCCTCGAAATAATCAAAGGGCTTGAGAATTTGCATCAACATATACAGAATGTGCTGAAACTCGACAAAAAGGTCTCCGAAATGGCTCACGATCTCTATCAACACAAATCGCTTTTGATAATGGGTCGTGGCTATCATTTCGCAACATGTCTGGAGGGCGCTCTTGTAATATTTTTTTTACACATTCTCTCTCAATCGATTCGCGATAATAATTGTTAAACTTTTTGTTCACATTTGCAGAAAGTTAAGGAATTGACATACATGCACAGTGAGGGCATTATGGCCGGAGAACTGAAGCATGGACCGTTGGCGCTAGTTGATGACTCGATGCCGGTACTGATGATTATAATGCGTGACCCGGTTTACGTGAAATGTATAAATGCATTGCAACAGGTGACCGCCCGCGAAGGTCGTCCAATTATTATCTGTGAGGAAAATGATGTAGAGACAATGTCATATTCATCGCGAGCGCTTGAAGTACCAAGAACCGTTGATTGCTTACAAGGTATTCTGACTGTCATTCCAATGCAACTATTGTCTTATCATATTGCAGTATTACGCGGTTGCAATGTCGATTGTCCACGTAATCTTGCCAAATCGGTTACGGTTGAATAAATAATTTAGCGCACATATTAATATAAATGACTTAAAAATTTTAATCTCGCGGACCATTATATGAAAAAGTTAAAAAATTAAGAAATTTTAATTAAACTAATTTTAAGGTACAAATGTGCGACTTTAATGCACCAACGATTATCCAATTTGTATTCCTAATTTTTCTTCTTATTCTTCTTCTTCTTCTGTTTTTTTTTTTTATATACATAAATATTTATAATTATAAATACCCTTGTGCGCGTAAATACCGTAAACTATTAACCTACCCATGCATCCACCTATCATTCCCAATTTTTTTTATATTTTTTTATCGGAACGAAAAAAAAAAAAAAAAACATCGAACGAAAAATGTCTCGCGAAAAAACAAATAACTGTGTTCCACATCTCGCGAATAAAATTGACAATGCGAAATGTTCTTTTTATTTCATCATTTTGTATTCTGTATTCTTTTAACCTTAAAAATTAAAAACAAAAAAAAAACTCTATCAATAATCCCCCATTTTAAATTTAAATTATGCAAGAAATCACGGTGGCTGGAAGCATTTATTCAAATTAAAAAAATTATTTAATCGTAATGTTTTTTTTTTTTTTTTTTTTTTTTATATGATTTTATATTTTGTTGTAACTGTAAAAATTATTGTAAATTTTATTAAAAAAATAAATTTATATAAATTATAATAATTTTTTTTTTTTATTTATTTGTTGCATAATTATAGTAAATGTTGGTCTAGACCAGTGATGGCGAACCTATAACCCGCGGGTCGTCAGACAGTGTCCCGTGCAAGCTTTTAAATGGCACAATCTTGATTTCCGAAGTAGATGCAAAAATGTATACACGTAGTGCAGATAAAAATGATCACACACTGTAAATTGAAAAGATTATATTAAACGTATGGGATTACATATTAAATAATTTTGTATCAATGAAGAAACATGCAAATGCACTGTTCACGATATTCGTGTCTAAAATCTTCCAAGAGAAATAAACTTAGTAATGATATAACTGAGAAATGCGTTAAACGTATAAAAACCGAATATGGGCATAATCCCTATCTTTTGCATAGAGACCACTGGTTTTGTGACCAACGAGCTATAGTGCTGAAAAGAAATAATTAACAAAATTTGACCCACATCCCAAAAACGTTCGCCATCACTGGTCTAGACACACATCTGTCATCAATCCTAATTTTTTAGTACTTTCAGGTATTTCAGACACAAAATAATAAATAATTGTTTTATTTAAAAATATTTATAATAATTAAGTGAAAATCAATGCAAAATACTTTGTATTACTTTTGTAATTCTTGTTGGTCTAGTGTGCTTAGGCGAAAGGTTTGTATTTTGGATGTTTAGGGTTCGTATCTCACCGTCGCGTAATTTTTCAATACAGTTTTTTTTCTTACATCTGGACATGGACATTTGTTCTAATGACGACAGCAGTTTCAATAGCCCAGTCACCACCACCACCCACCCACAATAGAATAAAAATTTAATAAAAAAATTGTTAAAATCGCACTTGAAATCCTATCAGATAATAACAATTTTTTTGTTTTTTGCGTTTTTTAAGGAAACCCGTAGACCGATTTGGCCGAGTAAGGTATCAATCGACGCGGTATTTTATAGCGCATCTGCCTGCATTAAAATTTTTAAAATACACCTGTAAGTTTTCTTAATAATTGCGAAAAACATGACATAATTTTATATTAGCTGCCGTTATCAAACGGTGATACTTGCATTGACGTATTTGGTATCAAAAGATGCGCTACAGAATAATCTATCATATTATGGCATACCCGATAAGATCGGTTCAAGGGTGTCCTTAATAAATCAAAAAAACAGGATGCAATTTTCCGTTTGTTTTGTTTAGTTTTTAAGGAAACCCGTGCATCGATTTCATCGAGAGTAGTATCGTAGGACGTGGTTTTGTGTAGCGCATCTACCTGTATCGAAAAATCCGGAATTAATCAACAGGTGTTCCTAACAATTGAGAAAAACGTGACTTTAAGTAATCATGCAACTTATATTGATGTGTTTGGTATCAATATATGCGCTCTAAAAATTGCCAACGAATGAGCCTACTCTCGATCCGATCCGTCCACGCGTTTCGCTAAAAAACGCGAAAAACTGATCCCCAAAAATAACCAAAATCGGTTGTTGTTGTTGTAATTGACTTTTTTTTAACACCCCACTTACTTATATAGAAAAATCGCTTTGTTTCACTTGTGTTTTATAAATATCTGAATTCTGGAGAATGCTAAAAATGTGAAAAAAATGCTTTATTTTTCACGAAAATTTTATTTCATTTTTTTTTTTTTATTCTATTTTTGAATTTATCCCTATTCCTTCCTTTTCTTCCTTATTGTTAGTAGTAGTTTGCACTGCCGTCTCCCCATATATACCATACCATCATTTCAGTGGTCATAATCTCATGCAGTATTCATATGAATAATTTAAAAAAAACCCAATAATGAAAAATTACGGCGTTGAGCAAGAATCGAACCCGAAAACCTTAAATTCGTAAGTCATCGAACTAGCAACCACAGCTACCGATATACTTGCAAGCAAATACTTATCTGATAGGATTTCAAATGCGATTTTAATGAGTTTTTTATTAAATTTTTTATTCAATTGTGGGTGGTGATAACTGGGCTGTTGTGAACTGCTGTCGTCATCAGAACAAATTTCAATGTCCAGATTTAAGAAAAAAACTGCATAGAAGCAAATCTGCTACAGCAAGAATCGAACCCCAATTACTCCAAATACAAACCCATCGATTTAGCGCACTCGGCCAACAAGAATTGCAAAAAAAAATCAACCTATTCTGCATTCAATGCATTTTTGTTTATTTATTATTAAAAAAAATATCTGAAAAACCGTGAAAATGCTGAAAAACTAGGATTGAAAACAATTAAGGAATTTAATAAAGAAAAACTAAAAAACGTCTCGAAACTCAAAGCATAAAATTTATTTAATTATTTTTTTATTTATTTAAGCAAACAATTTATAGAATTTTTCACTAAGAACACAATCAAATAATTAAAATGAAATTTTGATTTTCTTTTTTGGCCACCAAAAGCATTTCCTCAATTATTTGTCTATTCTCTCCACCAGATTCCAATTCCACTAAATTTTATATGGATATCCAGACACTAGAACAGCAACAATATCAATTTATTATATTTTTATTGAATTTCAATAAATTTATTTACACGACGAACTGGCTGCATATCGTATTTGTTATATATTTCTATTGTCTAGTTTTTATTGTCTTGCATTTAGTTTAGTATAGTTTGATTGTTAAGGGATCAGCTGGGATCAAGATGAAGAGTTTACTATGGTATAAAATAAATAAAATAACACAAATATAGTAACGTTTGTGGATGGCCATACATCCATATTCGGATCAATATCATTTAATACGAACATAACTAAACGTTCACATATACCTTTATCTTTTTGCTTTTTTAATGCATATTTACCAATGAAATATTCTTTCTAAAATTGATTAAATAAAATTATAAATTAATTTATAAAATAATATAAAATAAATAAAAATTCTTACATCTAATTAAACATAACAACCATTTCCTGCCTCGTATGGTGTTATTGAACTGGTTAACTAACTCTTCACCACAAAATGGTGTAAATTTTTCAATACGCATAAAACGTTGTGTAAATATTCCAACATCTTTAGCACCATAATCATGACCCACCTTATATATATATATATATATAAATTTATACACGAATAATATAAAATAATTAAGTTTATTTAATTACCTGCATTAAACGTTGATAAACATGTACAGCATATTCTGATGGTATAAATAAACAATAACCAGGTAATAAACAATTCACCAGTATGTGTTAATGGCATAACCATAACATCACTTGCATAACCAATATTCATTTTTTTATATTGAAATGGTGATAAATTTATATCAGAATTAGACATTTCCCTTTGGTCCAACAATATTTTTTAATAAATTAGATTTTCACATGACAATTTTTAATAAAAATTTAATTAAAATAATAATAATAAACGTCCATTTGACAAAACATCTAATATCAATTGAAAAAGATCTCTCGATCTTTTGTTGTTAAGCTATCGTTACTCAGATTTTTTCTATAAAACACTTTTATTTTATTTTATTTTATTTTATGCATAAAAACATGTTTTTGATTTTTTTTATGTTTCTTTTTTTTTTCTTTTCTCTATTTTTTGGTGGAATGTTTATGTAAATATAGAAAAAAAATATATAAAAATATGTAAAAATATGTAAAAATTTCTTAAGTTTCACGATATAACGAACACACTATCGGCGGGGTACCGTATACGTTGGACACATATATATTCTTTATTTTTGCAAAAAAAGTTTTTATCAATAAAATATGTATATATATGTATATATCAGTGATGGCTAACCTTTTTGGGAAATGGGTCAAATTTTTGTTAATTATTTGTTTTTTAGCACTAGCTCATGGATCACAAAACCAGTCGTCTCTATGAAGAGAGATAGATATTCCGTATTCATTTATTTAACGTAACTTCTCAGTCAATTCATTATTTAATTTATTTCTGTTGGAAGATTTTACAAAATTCATTGAAGAAAACAATTTTTCCTACAAATATATAGACCCGAATATCGTTAACAGAGTATTTGCTAGTTTTTTCATTGATACAAAATTATTTGGTAAAGAATCTCATACGCTTAATATAATAATTTTCTACTTCGGAAATCAAGTGTGGGTCATTTCAAAAGTCTGCGCGAATTAGTGTCTCACCCACGGGTCATAGGTTCGCCATCACTGTTACATATTAAAAAAAACAAAACAACACCAATACAGTAATGACTGTGAGAGCTCGGAATAATTAAGCCAGCTGTCATGTTTCGATTAAACGGAATCTACTGTATATATATATATATATAGATATATAAATTTAAATAATCAAAATGATTAGCGTAGCTAATTTTCTATAGTTTATAATCATTATTGAAATTATTTTTCGTAAGTGCGTCGTATCACTGTGAAAAGTTTGTGTTTTCCTTTTTAATTTTATTAACGAACGGTGCAAGTAGATAAAACAAAATAAAAATAATTTAATAATTAACTTTGTGATATAAATTGATTTTGTTTAAGTGAGAATAAACGAATGATTTTCCAATGTAAGAAATTGTTTTTATTATTATTATTATTTTTTTTTATTTTTTTTTTTTTTGACTCAAGAAAAATCATCTCATATCTGTATTTATATTAATAATATTTTCGGATAGAAACAAGGTGGCTGAATAACGTAAAAATTCATAAGAAAATTAAGAAAAATGGATCAATCAGAAAATGTTGATTCAGACAGTAAACCAAGAATTTCTTCTCAAGCAACAGATAATTCAGATCAAGCTTATTCTAAGGGAGGATTAGTACACAGTGTACATGGCATTATCTATCAGTTAAAACTACTAATGCTATTTTTATATAAAGGAGTACAAAAAAAGTATTCATTTCGTTTAGCTACAGAGTGGGATGCTGCTGAAAAGTTCGATGACTTAGTTTTTGTATACACAGAAGATGAGAAAAAAGTATACCGGTTCTTGCAAGCGAAGCATAAGGAAGATGAATCGAAAAAGATTTCTATTAATGATTTACTCACAGAAACAGATGGAGCATTTAGTCTACAAAAATATTTTATTTCTTATCGTAAAATTAAACAAAAGCCAGAGTTTAACGGACAAAATGATGTATTAAAAGACTTTGTTATTTGTACAAATATTGATCTAGATGATGATTTGCAAAGTAGTTTTGAAAGATTAGGAGATGAAGATAAAGATAAAGATGATATTTTAGATAAAGATGTACAAAGTAATAGTAAGCAGTCTAAACGTTTAAAACTTGATATAAATAAATTTCCTCAAAAAGAAAGGATATTTTCCGTATTAAAAAATTCATCAGATCTAAACAGATTAGTAAAGGAATTAGCTAAGCATGTTTTAGAAAACAAACAAATAAATTTCTATAATCACCTCTTTAAATTGTATAAGCCTGCTTTAATAGAAATGAATATAATTGATATTAAAACTAAAAAAATTCACGATAATTTTATTGCTAATCATAATCTATCAGAGCCAGCGAAAAAGTTTTGGGTCTTATTTCAGAGCGAAATAGATAAAAATAAACCTATACCAGATAAAAATATATCGAACGAAATAAAGGGTAAAAAATTACGTTTATCTAAGGAACAACGTTTTGAAAGTACTCTGCCAAATGATTATGTAACTGATGAGGAGATAAGCGAATTTTTTGAAAAATTAATATTTGCTGTGAACCAACCTAATGAGATTGAATTAGGAGAGATTATTGAAAAAATAATGGGTAAGGATACATATTTTAATTTAATTAATAATGAGTTCGTGGCAAGTCAATTTCAAAAACAAATGTTAGATTGGATGAAAGAAAAGAAAGGAAATTTTCTTACTTGTGAAGATGGTCAAGGATTTTTTGACAAAGCAAAGGAAAACTTTTCTGAAATAGTAACAATTGGTCATACGTTAGAGTATCACGATAAGATTAAAAAGTATGACATACTTTTTGATAAAATTCCAACAGAATTAATGGATTTTTTAACATTAAATGATAAACAAATTTTTAATCTAATTTGTCTAGAAAACAACAACATATTGGGTGCAATTAAGGTATATCAAACTATCAAAAATATGTCTAAATATAAAGAGGATGATAGCCATATTTGTATACGTCTTGACTCACTTCTAAGTATTAATAATCATGTAATAAGAGCATTTAAATCAAATACAAATAACTTATTAGTAATCGATTGTGAAACAACAAAAAAGAATATAGATATATTATATGAAGAATTATCTAATGTTATAAAGAGTAAAAATAATAATAATAATAAAATAATTCTCATTACACAAGATGGTGATAAGTTAGCAGAAAAATTTAAGAAAGAATTTTCTTCTAATGATAAATATAAAGAAATAAAAGATAAAGATAATAATTTTAATGATCTTATTCATAAATCACAAGAAAAACTAAAAGAAGAAAATGTTCTATTTCAAGGTAAAAATGTAAAATTAGATGAATTAATAAAAGACAATTTAAAAAATCTAATTGATGGAAATGCATTAATAAAACTTATTGATGGTAATGGAATAGAAATAGAAATAGGTACTGAACTTACTGATTTAGGTGATATTAAACCCTACTATATTGATCGAAAATTCAATCGTCAGGTAAAAATTGAAGAAGACTTTGTGAATAAAGAAAATGTAAGATTTTTTTTAACACAAAATAGTCAAATTACTGAATCAAATTTAAAACAAGAAAAAGATATAATATTAATATCTGATATAGATGACCATTTTATAGAATTATGTAACAATAAGGATTATAATAATAATAATATTCATTGGCTTAAAAATGATGGTAACGATCTTGTATGGAAGCAATCACGCGGTGTTTTATCGAAATTAATTGAGTTTATTGATAAAAAAAGTAATTCATATGATATAGAAAAAATTACTGATATTAAAGATAAAATGGTACTCATTGTTGCAGAACCTGGTATGGGTAAGTCTACTGTATTAACTAAGCTAGCAGAAGAAACAAAAAAATCTGATACATTATTATGGATTGTAAGAATTAACTTAAATGATCATACAAAATACTTATACGATATTTTAAAAAAGAAAATAAATTTAAATAATAATAAAGATAAAGCGATTGAGTTTCTATTAGGAATTGTTGATCTTGACTCTGACTTAGAAAAAGAATTATTTAAACGTAAAATTAATGATGAAGGTAAAATAGCTTTTTTATTTGATGGTTTTGATGAGATTAGTCCGAAATATAAAGAAATAGTTATTGAACAACTAAATCTACTTAAAGATACAAAGATAGAAACATTGTGGGTAACAACACGTCCACATATGAGAAGTACATTAGAAAATAAATTTAGTACACTATCTTATACTTTAGAGCCATTATCTACAGAGAATCAGGAAACATTTTTAATGAATTTTTGGAAGAAAAATTTAAATTTGAATATCGATAATGATAAACGTTTAAATGGTTATATTGAAAAATTAATTAAGTTATTAAAAAGTTCTATTAATGATAAAGAAACAGAATTTACGGGAATACCATTACAAACAAGTATGTTAGCTGAAGCATTTCAAGATGAATTCGAAAAGTTTTACTATTCTAAACACCAAGAACCAATTTTGCCTAAAAAACTTAATCTGGTCGAATTGTATGAGCGCTTTGTCAAAAGAAAATTCAAATTGCATCTTGAGACAAAGCAAAACATTGATCTTTCAAAACCTGACAATGATTATGAAGAACTATTTGAACTTTTAAAAAAAACACACCAATTTTTAGCATTAAGTATGCTTTTCTCTGAAGAAGATTTAAGTAAACTTCTTTCCTTTGAAGAAAATAAGGAAATAAAAAAATATATAGAAAAGGTGGAAAGTGGTGACGACAATATAGGTATTATTAATAATATTATCAATGGAAAACCCAACTTCGTTCATCGTACTTTCGCTGAATATTTTGCTGCACTATATTTTACTGAACTCTGGCTTGGTGGTAAGCTAGAAGAGAAAGAAATAAATTTTCTACGTAAACATACTTTTAAAGAAGAAAATGGAGTAGTACGTAATTTCTTTGATCGTATACTTACTAAGGATGAAGAAAATGAAAATAAATATGAGTTACATAATGCAGTTTTGAACAATGATAAAGTCAAGATTAATGAATTATTATCAGATTCAGAACAGATAAAGGATATAATTAATGCTACTGATAAAGGAGGTAGAACAGCACTACATTTAGCTGCTGCGTATGCCCATTCAGATATTGTTCAGATTTTATTAGATCATATTAAAAATGTTAGTATAGTTGATGGCGTCTTTAGTTGGAGTCCCTTAAGTTATGCTGATAGATGCCATTACTGGAATATAGCTGAATTGCTTTTGCAAAGAGAAGCAGATGGTGATCATATGGTTGCGGCAATAAGCAGCATTAATAACGGTATTGTAAATAAAAGAAAAGAGACTTTATTACATATAGCTGCTAAAGAAGGTTACTTGGAGTTTGTTAAAGTTTTAATAAAAAACAAAGCTGATGTTAATGCTGTTGATGAATTTAGACAAACTCCTCTACAATTAGCTGTTGAAGAATGTAAACTGAATATAATAAAGTATTTCGTAGAAGATGAAAAGTTTAATGTTAACATTAGAGATATAGATAGCAGGGTTTTAGACCGCTTGAAAGATGGACAGTGTAACTTAGAGAGAGTGAAATACCTTAATAAAAACAATGCTAATTCTACTGTTTTCGTTGACAGTAATCCTTTGCAAAAGTATGATATCCCATTCTTATATAAAGTCAGACACTTAGACAAAAATATTGACTTTGATATCAAGAATTACATTGGTCTAATTCTCTATCACATAGCTGCTGGTTCGTATAATGCACTGTTTGTATTAAAGTATCTTGTAGAAGTCAAGCATGTTGATTTAGACACTCAAGATATAGATGGAAGTACTCCTCTGCACATAGCTGCTCAATATGGTAGATTAGATGTAGTAAATTATGTACTAGATAGAGTTGAATCGAAACTATTAAATGAGTTGCTTTTTGATATTGAAAAATATGGGATGACTCCACTGCACTATGCTGTCCTAAATGATCATTCAGCAGTTATTGATACTCTATTAAGTAGAATGAGGAATTACGAAGAGAATTTAAAAATGTTAATTTCTGATCAAGAAAGTGAGGTGAATGAAATTGATTATGATAACTGCTCAATAGTAAAGCTACTATTAAAAAGAGCAGCAAAAACTTTCATAAAAAATAAACATCATACAATATTACATGAGGCAGTCAGAGGTGGTAAAAAAGAAACAATAAAATTAATAATAGATAAAATTAAAGAAAAAATTGCGAACTACATTGACTTACTCGATAGTGAAGGTAATAGTCCATTGATGTGGGCTGCCAGATATAACAACGACGATGCGACAAAGATATTATTAGCGTATGGAGCAAATTTAAATGTTAAAAATAAAGATGGAAAAACAGCATTACATTTGGCTGCTTCCAATGGCCATGTAGGTATAGTAAAGCTTTTGGTTGACAAAGATGCTGAGATTAATGATGCTGATGAAGATAAAAAAACTCCTCTACACTATGCTGCTTTAAGTGGAAAATTAAGTACAGTAGAATTACTTATTGAAAATGGTGCTAACGTTAATGATGCTGATAAAGATAAAAAAACTCTTCTACACTATGCTGTTAGGAGTGGAAAATGGAGTACAGTAGAATTACTTATTGAAAAAGGTGCTAACGTTAATGTTGCTGATAAATATGAAAGAACTCCTCTACACTATGCTGCTTTAAATAAAAAATGGAAATTAATAGAATTACTTATTGAAAAAGGTGCTAACATTAATGCTGCTGACAAAGATGGCAACGTAGTTCTGCATTGGGCTGCTGCAGTTGGTAACTTAAATACAGTAAAATTTCTCGTTGAAAAAAATGCTGATTTCAAGCTTCAAGATAAATATGGCGATACTCCATTACACAGGGCTGCTCGGGGGGGCGAACTAGATACTATCAAATTTCTTATAGAAGAAAAAAAAGCTGATTTTAATGCTCAAAACAAAAATGGCGATACTCCATTACACAAGGCTGCTTATGGGGGCGAACTAGATATTATCAAATATCAAACTGAGAAATTTGAATTAGCATTATTTTATTTATTAGACGAAGTTAAAGCAGATCCTAATATCAAAGATATCAACGGAAAAATCCCATTAGATTTAGCTACAAATAAAGACATTATCAAATTACTTAGATCTTACAGCCAAAAGCAAAGTTCACAACAGGAAGGAGTTTAAGGTTTAGTATCAGCAAAGGAATGTTTATCAGGTCCAAATTCAGGGAATAGAAGAAAAAAAGAAGCTAAAGAGTGTGAATTATTCTGGGCCGATGTAGATGAATTTAATGAGGAAAAAGAAGATGTAAGGGATAACGGTAATATTAATTATACGAAAACAAAAAAAAAAAGTAATATTCAAAATAAAACACAAGAATCACAGAACTACTGTAATCTACTGTATCTATTTTGATGAATAAAAAATTTTACAAAATAAATTAAATATTTTATTAAAAATCACATAAATTAGAAATTTACAATGAACATAATAATCGACACAATATCTAAATATGTTTAATAAATTATGTTTCTTTGATATGACCCTAAATGTTTATTTAAATTCGATAGATGATTCATTTATGAATCAAATGAGATAAGAATCATTCTAGATCAATCAAATCTAGAGTCATTTTTGGCGAAATGCGAGCCAAAATAAACATAAATAATAGATAACGGTAGCTAACGGAACCCGTGTACCGATTTTATTGCGAATTGTCTCCTTAGATTTGTGCCGTGATGCTGATTAAAATGGTACCAAACATAATAATCTAAATTGTCAAAAAATAATTATCACCATACAACATTAGTATCGTCATGCTGCTTTGCATAGCAGAATCAACAATGTTCAAAGTATTTCGGCCTGGCTAAACAGAACCCGTGTACCGATTTTATTGCTAATTGTGTCCTTAGATTTATGCCGTGACGCTGATTAAAATGGTACCAAACATAATAATCTAAATTGTCAAAAAATAATTATCACCATACAACATTAGTATCGTCATGCTGCTTTGCATAGCAGAATCAACAATGTTCAAAGTATTTCGGCCTGGCTAAACAGAACCCGTGTACCGATTTTATTGCGAATTGTCTCCTTAGATTTGTGCCGTGATGCTGATTAAAATGGTACCAAACATAATAATCTAAATTGTCAAAAAATAATTATCACCATACAACATTAGTATCGTCATGCTGCTTTGCATAGCAGAATCAACAATGTTCAAAGTATTTCGGCCTGGCTAAACAGAACCCGTGTACCGATTTTTTTCGAATTATGTCTTTAGATTTGTGCCGTGACGCTGATTAAAATGGTACCAAACATAATAATCTAAATTGTCAAAAAATAATTATCACCATACAACATTAGTATCGTCATGCTGCTTTGCATAGCAGAATCAACAATGTTCAAAGTATTTCGGCCTGGCTAAACAGAACCCGTGTACCGATTTTATTGCGAATTATGTCCTTAGATTTGTGCCGTGATGCTGTTTAAAATGGTACCAAACATAATAATCTAAATTGTCAAAAAATAATTATCACCATACAACATTAGTATCGTCATGCTGCTTTGCATAGCAGAATCAACAATGTTCAAAGTATTTCGGCCTGGCTAAACAGAACCCGTGTACCGATTTTATTGCTAATTGTGTCCTTAGATTTATGCCGTGACGCTGATTAAAATGGTACCAAACATAATAATCTAAATTGTCAAAAAATAATTATCACCATACAACATTAGTATCGTCATGCTGCTTTGCATAGCAGAATCAACAATGTTCAAAGTATTTCGGCCTGGCTAAACAGAACCCGTGTACCGATTTTATTGCGAATTATGTCTTTAGATTTGTGCCGTGACGCTGATTAAAATGGTACCAAACATAATAATCTAAATTGTCAAAAAATAATTATCACCATACAACATTAGTATCGTCATGCTGCTTTGCATAGCAGAATCAACAATGTTCAAAGTATTTCGGCCTGGCTAAACAGAACCCGTGTACCGATTTTATTGCGAATTATGTCCTTAGATTTGTGCCGTGATGCTGTTTAAAATGGTACCAAACATAATAATCTAAATTGTCAAAAAATAATTATCACCATACAACATTAGTATCGTCATGCTGCTTTGCATAGCAGAATCAACAATGTTCAAAGTATTTCGGCCTGGCTAAACAGAACCCGTGTACCGATTTTATTGCTAATTGTGTCCTTAGATTTGTGCCGTGATGCTGATTAAAATGGTACTAAACATAATAATCTAAATTGTCAAAAAATAATTATCACCATACAACATTAGTATCGTCATGCTGCTTTGCATAGCAGAATCAACAATGTTCAAAATATTTCGGCCTGGCTAAACAGAACCCGTGTACCGATTTTATTGCGAATTATGTCCTTAGATTTGTGCCGTGATGCTGTTTAAAATGGTACCAAACATAATAATCTAAATTGTCAAAAAATAATTATCACCATACAACATTAGTATCGTCATGCTGCTTTGCATAGCAGAATCAACAATGTTCAAAGTATTTCGGCCTGGCTAAACAGAACCCGTGTACCGATTTTATTGCTAATTGTGTCCTTAGATTTGTGCCGTGATGCTGATTAAAATGGTACTAAACATAATAATCTAAATTGTCAAAAAATAATTATCACCATACAACATTAGTATCGTCATGCTGCTTTGCATAGCAGAATCAACAATGTTCAAAGTATTTCGGCCTGGCTAAACAGAACCCGTGTACCGATTTTATTGCGAATTATGTCCTTAGATTTGTGCCATGATGCTGATTAAAATGGTACTAAACATAATAATCTAAATTGTCAAAAAATAATTATCACCATACAACATTAGTATCGTCATGCTGCTTTGCATAGCAGAATCAACAATGTTCAAAGTATTTCGGCCTGGCTAAACTGAACCCGTGTACCGATTTTATTGCGAATTGTCTCTTTAGATTTGTGCCATGATGCTGATTAAAATGGTACCAAACATAATAATCTAAATTGTCAAAAAATAATTATCACCATACAACATTAGTATCGTCATGCTGCTTTTCATAGCAGAATCAACAATGTTCAAAGTATTTCGGCCTGGCTAAACAGAACCCGTGTACCGATTTTATTGCGAATTATGTCCTTAGATTTGTGCCGTGATGCTGTTTAAAATGGTACCAAACATAATAATCTAAATTGTCAAAAAATAATTATCACCATACAACATTAGTATCGTTATGCTGCTTTGCATAGCAGAATCAACAATGTTCAAAGTATTTCGGCCTGGCTAAACAGAACCCGTGTACCGATTTTATTGCGAATTATGTCCTTAGATTTGTGCCGTGATGCTGTTTAAAATGGTACCAAACATAATAATCTAAATTGTCAAAAAATAATTATCACCATACAACATTAGTATCGTCATGCTGCTTTGCATAGCAGAATCAACAATGTTCAAAGTATTTCGGCCTGGCTAAACAGAACCCGTGTACCGATTTTATTGCGAATTATGTCCTTAGATTTGTGCCGTGATGCTGTTTAAAATGGTACCAAACATAATAATCTAAATTGTCAAAAAATAATTATCACCATACAACATTAGTATCGTCATGCTGCTTTGCATAGCAGAATCAACAATGTTCAAAGTATTTCGGCCTGGCTAAACAGAACCCGTGTACCGATTTTATTGCGAATTATGTCCTTAGATTTGTGCCGTGATGCTGATTAAAATGGTACCAAACATAATAATCTAAATTGTCAAAAAATAATTATCACCATACAACATTAGTAGCGTCATGCTGCTTTGCATAGCAGAATCAACAATGTTCAAAGTATTTCGGCCTGGCTAAACAGAACCCGTGTACCGATTTTTTTCGAATTATGTCTTTAGATTTGTGCCGTGACGCTGATTAAAATGGTACCAAACATAATAATCTAAATTGTCAAAAAATAATTATCACCATACAACATTAGTATCGTCATGCTGCTTTGCATAGCAGAATCAACAATGTTCAAAGTATTTCGGCCTGGCTAAACTGAACCCGTGTACCGATTTTATTGCGAATTGTCTCTTTAGATTTGTGCCATGATGCTGATTAAAATGGTACCAAACATAATAATCTAAATTGTCAAAAAATAATTATCACCATACAACATTAGTATCGTCATGCTGCTTTTCATAGCAGAATCAACAATGTTCAAAGTATTTCGGCCTGGCTAAACAGAACCCGTGTACCGATTTTATTGCGAATTATGTCCTTAGATTTGTGCCGTGATGCTGTTTAAAATGGTACCAAACATAATAATCTAAATTGTCAAAAAATAATTATCACCATACAACATTAGTATCGTTATGCTGCTTTGCATAGCAGAATCAACAATGTTCAAAGTATTTCGGCCTGGCTAAACAGAACCCGTGTACCGATTTTATTGCGAATTATGTCCTTAGATTTGTGCCGTGATGCTGTTTAAAATGGTACCAAACATAATAATCTAAATTGTCAAAAAATAATTATCACCATACAACATTAGTATCGTCATGCTGCTTTGCATAGCAGAATCAACAATGTTCAAAGTATTTCGGCCTGGCTAAACTGAACCCGTGTACCGATTTTATTGCGAATTGTCTCCTTAGATTTGTGCCGTGATGCTGATTAAAATGGTACCAAACATAATAATCTAAATTGTCAAAAAATAATTATCACCATACAACATTAGTATCGTCATGCTGCTTTGCATAGCAGAATCAACAATGTTCAAAGTATTTCGGCCTGGCTAAACAGAACCCGTGTACCGATTTTATTGCGAATTATGTCCTTAGATTTGTGCCGTGATGCTGTTTAAAATGGTACCAAACATAATAATCTAAATTGTCAAAAAATAATTATCACCATACAACATTAGTATCGTCATGCTGCTTTGCATAGCAGAATCAACAATGTTCAAAGTATTTCGGCCTGGCTAAACAGAACCCGTGTACCGATTTTATTGCGAATTATGTCCTTAGATTTGTGCCGTGATGCTGATTAAAATGGTACCAAACATAATAATCTAAATTGTCAAAAAATAATTATCACCATACAACATTAGTAGCGTCATGCTGCTTTGCATAGCAGAATCAACAATGTTCAAAGTATTTCGGCCTGGCTAAACAGAACCCGTGTACCGATTTTTTTCGAATTATGTCTTTAGATTTGTGCCGTGACGCTGATTAAAATGGTACCAAACATAATAATCTAAATTGTCAAAAAATAATTATCACCATACAACATTAGTATCGTCATGCTGCTTTGCATAGCAGAATCAACAATGTTCAAAGTATTTCGGCCTGGCTAAACAGAACCCGTGTACCGATTTTATTGCGAATTATGTCCTTAGATTTCTGCCGTGATGCTGATTAAAATGGTACCAAACATAATAATCTAAATTGTCAAAAAATAATTATCACCATACAACATTAGTGTTGTGATCTCAAATTAATCACAACGCGTGTATGTTTTTTATATTTATTTTTAATCTTTCTCTTAAATATCAGCATAATTGTAATTGTTTTGTCTAGAGATATTTGATATTTTTTATTCATAAACTGCAAAGCGTGAGAAATGGCCACTAAGCATAATTTATAATTGTATGTTGCAATGCGTGGGATGTGGCCACTCAGCATTTTAATTAATAGTAAATTGTAATGAAATATATTGCATTCAGTAAAATAAAGATAATAAAGAATTAATTAAGTTTTCACGATCAAACCAGAAGGTTGTTAATAAATATTTTAATCTTATATAATAAATAAAGTTTTGTAATTGAAAATAAATAAATGTTATATTGATCATTATTGAAGTGTTTTTATTCGTCGTGATATAATATCCCAATTTAACAGTGGAGAATTGTGAGAGTTCAACAGTAACTTACAATTAGTGAATATTGGCCCTTTTCGTATTCACTATGCCAATTGTATTACTATACCCCGATATTTGACATCAGCAATTGTCATTTATCAAACAAAGGTGATTCGACGATTGAACTAAGTACTTTGTGGAAACGTGCTACCAGACGTAAGTAACTAGCTTAAGGCAGTCAGAAACGTCATTATTGCCTCCATCACAAGGAAAACAGTTTAACCCATCGTCGCAGATCCAACAGCACTTTTTAGAGTGCATCTTTTGATACCAAACAAATCAATATAAGTTGCATGATTACTTAATGCCACGTTTTTCTCAATTATTAAGAACACCTGTTGATTAATTCCGGATTTTTTGATACAGGTAGATGCGCTACGCAAAACCACGTCCTACGATACCACTCTCGATGAAATCATTGCACGGGTTTCCTTAAAAACTAAACAAAACAAACGGAAAATTGCATCCTGTTTTTTTGATTTATTAAGGACACCCTTGGCCCGATCTTATCGGGAATGTTATAATATGATAGATATTTCTGTAGCGCATCTTTTGATACCAAATACGTCAATGTAAGTATCACCGTTTGATAACGGTTGCTATCATAAAATTATGGCATACCCAATTACTCCAAATACAAATCCATCGATTTAGCGCATTCGGCCAACGAGAATTGCAAAAAAAAATCAACCTATTCTGCATTCAATGCATTTTTGTTTATTTATTATTAAAAAAAATATCTGAAAAACCGTGAAAATGCTGAAAAACTAGGATTGAAAACAGTTAAGGAATTTAAGAAAGAAAAACTAAAAAACGTCTCGAAACTCAAAGCATAAAATTTATTTAATTATTTTTTTATTTATTTAAGCAAACAATTTATAGAATTTTTCACTAAGAACACAATCAAATAATTAAAATGAAATTTTGATTTTCTTTTTTGGCCACCAAAAGCATTTCCTCAATTATTTGTCTATTCTCTCCACCAGATTCCAATTCCACTAAATTTTATATGGATATCCAGACACTAGAACAGCAACGTTTAATCACACCTAAAAAAATAAATAGAGAAACAATAATTGTTTATTCATCTTATGCTAAACAACAGCAAAAGTAAAGTTTTCTCTTAGTTTAATTAAAATAATTAATTAATTACTTATAGCAATACTAAAAAACATAATTCTAAACTTTTTTAATGAAAAATATATTCTGTGGCAGTACCCTTGCCAGCTGATCCCTTCACAATCAAACTATACTAAACTAAATGCAATGCTTAATCGGTACAAATTGCACTAGTATAAATGTATTTCGATTAAACGGTAATCTACTGTATATATTTTAATGAATAAAAAATTTTACAAAATAAATTAAATACTTAATTAAAAATCACATAAATTAGAAAATTACAATGAACATAATAATTGACACATTTAGATATATATATATATCGAGTCTTGTTAAAACCACTGTACAAACCAGTACTACAAACAAACAAAGAAATATTAAAATATAAAAATTTAAATAAAATTATAATAAAAATATTATTATACAAAATAAATAGTGAAAATCATATAATAGATAATACACAAGTTGATATAACTACAAAAACAATCAATAAAAAAGTAAAACAAATAGATCTTAAAAGACTAGGAAGCAAACCTAAAACGACAACAATTACAATGACTACAAAAAAAAAAGTAAATATGGAACTAAAAAAAGAAGTAACGAAATTAATGCAGGAAGCAGAGAAGACGAAAAAACATTTAAAAGACATAAAAGATAAGTACAAGGAAGCCAAGGATAAATACAATTAATAAATTAATAAACGCAGACAGTATTAATATGGAAACTAAGAATTACGAGCACATGGATAGCAAACCACAAGAAAAAGATGAGTTTACATTAGTAATAAATAAAAATATTAATAAAAATAAAGTCAACAACAATAATAGTAATAAAAATAATAATTTTAATAAGAATAATATTGAAAACAAAAAAATAACGCAGATACAGTAAAAAACGACAATA
Source organism: Ptychoptera contaminata (assembly GCA_963942525.1). NCBI lineage: Eukaryota > Metazoa > Arthropoda > Insecta > Diptera > Ptychopteridae > Ptychoptera > Ptychoptera contaminata. Next base: position 5,224,176 of record OZ012640.1, on the reverse strand, counting down.
AAAAAATACCACCAATCAATATATTCAAAAACAAACCAAACGATTTAATAAAAATATTAACCACTAATTTAAATATACCAAAAAATGCAAAACTATAAACACGTTTAATCAAACAAAAACAGGAACAAAAATAATATAAATGCAAATGACTATATTTATACACCAACATGTGACAAAATAAAAACAATTATACTTAAAGGATTAGATGGTTCAGAAGAAGAGGACCATATACTAGAATTATTAAATGAAAAAAATTTATAAAACGTAGAAATAATTAAGGTTAACAGATCAATGGCAAATAATATAAAACTTCCGATCTATGTAATACAAGTTTCACCTGAAACAGATACAAAACAATTATACTAACAATAAATATAATTAAATAACATGGTGATAAAATGGGAAACATTAAATAAGAAACAGACAATTATGCAATGCAAAAGATGCAAAAGATGCCAAAGATATGGACATGCAGCACCAAACTGTAATATGAGCTATAGATGCGTGAAATGCTGCAGTGAAATGCCACATGGACCAGGGGAATGCAACGTAGCAAATGAAAATAACCAAAATACAATATATTGCACATTATGCAAAAAATTAGGACACCCTGCATCATACAAAGGATGCGAAAAATATAAAGGAATGGTCCAAAATATAAATATTAAAAAAGAAACAATGTTTAAGAAAAAAGAACAAATACCTATAAATAGTAATAATAATTATATAAAACCAAATTTAAAATTTAAAATTTAATGAATTGTTTAAGGAAGTGACGGCAAAACAACCAACAAGAATACACACAACGAATGAGAAAACAGATGATGAATAGAAATTTTAAATAAAATAAATAAAATAGAAATGAACACAATCGAACACAGTAAACAACACAAGAAGAATAGATCAATTATTTAATAAACATATTAATGAGAACAATAACAATTAATACAAATCCAATGATAATCGCAATCAACATAAATTCATTAATTTCACTGCATAAAACATATGAACTATTAAAAAATAATTAAAGAAAGCAACCCAGACATTATACTACAAACAGAAACAAAACTAAATAATAAGAATAAAATAGAAATAGATGGATGATAGAATACTATCAGAAATAATAGAAGGAATGTAATACAAGGAGGAGGATTTAACAATAATATTAATGTATGCATCATAAATAAAAAAACAAAAAAAAAATATATATATATGTTTGTAAAAAAAACACGAAATTAAATTCAAAAAACGTTACACGCTCAACTTAATTCCGTTTACTAACAACCGTTGGACGATATTCTTTTATTTTTATATTATTACTAGCTGGTATTACCCGGCTTTGCACGGCGATAAAATAAAGTTTTGAATATAATGAAACCCCGTTTATGCTAATTTTTAAAGTCCCGACAATATTTAGTTTTTATATTTATTTAAAACCTCCGATTTGTCTTTTCCCATTAAAAATAAACATAAGTAATAAATTCCATAACCTTTGTACGTATTGTTAATGCAATTCAAAATTCTATTTCAGGGATGAAAATAAAGTTTTTATCAGAGAGCCTATATTTTGTTTTACGTATATGTTCACTTTCTAAAGAGCCTATTTTTAAAAAATCAAAGCATTTATATCACTTAATAAAAGAAAATAATAATTCTTTTTCGTTTATATGCGATTTTGAAGTTATGCCGGTTTTTCTATACGATTTTTTAATATGATATTTTGTGTGGGAATTCCCGTTGAATATTGCTTTATGCATTTTTTGTTGGGAATCTCTCTTTTATATGATTAGTATTGAAATAAAAACTAATTTTAACGTATTGATTGGATTCTTTTTAACTTCGATTCTATTTCACTTTACATATCTATTCTTTTGTTCTCACTATTAAAAGGGTTTTCAATATTTTTCACTAACACATCCGTCGATCGCAATCGGATTTGGCATATTTTACGTATATTTTCTTTTAACCGAAAAAATTGTTACCTACCGATTTTTTACATATATAAATTTTTATGACCGTTTGTTATAAAAGATAAAATTTTTTTGTTTACCCATTTAAGGGGAAATATTTTTTTTAATTATGTGCTGAACTGCAGAATATAAGTGTGAGAGAAAAATTGAGAATTATTTCACTTTGAGTTTTTCTATTTGTTTTTAAAATTGGTTTTACCTAATTTATTTTAAAATAAAAGTAAAAGTATCGTTCATTAGTGCTTGTGAATTGATTAGTAAATAAAGTGAATTTATGAATCAATTTAAAAAAAGTTTAATGTTAAAATAATTAGAACATTAGTTTTATTATTTTTTTATTAAAATTATTTTATTAAATAGAAATAGTAACTAATTTTATAAGTGTAATTATTAAATAATATTCATTCATATGAATCATTCAAACAAAGAGAATTTCTAGTGATAGGTATGTATGCATATGTGTTATTATATTTTTGTTAAAAAATGTAATAAATTTTTAATTTTAGGATCTGGAATAAAAAAATGGCGTAAACGATATAAATAAAATAAAAACGATATAAATATAACGATAAACGGTATAAAGGTATTTTATTAGTACATTTTCAAAATAGAAAAGGGAGAGGAGAGTGAGTTGGAATTATTATAAAATAGTTTAGTTTCTTCCCCCTCTGCCTAAATAGTGTCAATTTTTACCACCTCTACAAAATGTTACAGAAACACACGAAAAAATCGGACTTTACTTTATATATTAGATTATTTAAATTCTCTTTTATTAATATTGCCGGTTGTAAATATGGTTTACATATAAAACGTCTACGTGCAATATCAATTTCATATTTAGCATTTTTATCCATTATCCAATCATTTGTTATATAAATATTATTATCATTTGTTTGTTTTAAATTTAAATTCTTTATAAATTCATTATCACTATTTAATTCAATATCTTTTATTTGTTTATTATAATCATTTAAATTATATTCATATATTATTGGTTTAAAACCATAACCAGACGATGTTATTGTGCCAACATATTTATTATTACGATATATTGGTTCACCGCCCCATGGCCATACATCCATATTCGGATCAATATCATTTAATACGCACATAACTAAACGTTCACATATACCTTTATCTTTTTGCTTTTTTAATGCATATTTACCAATGAAATATTCTTTCTAAAATTGATTAAATAAAATTATAAATTAATTTATAAAATAATATAAAATAAATAAAAATTCTTACATCTAATTAAACATAACAACCATTTCCTGCCTCGTATGGTGTTATTGAACTGGTTAACTAACTCTTCACCACAAAATGGTGTAAATTTTTCAATACGCATAAAACGTTGTGTAAATATTCCAACATCTTTAGCACCATAATCATGACCCACCTTATATATATATATATATATATAAATTTATACACGAATAATATAAAATAATTAAGTTTATTTAATTACCTGCATTAAACGTTGATAAACATGTATAGCATATTCTGATGGTATAAATAAACAATAACCAGGTAATAAACAATTCACCAGTATGTGTTAATGGCATAACCATAACATCACTTGCATAACCAATATTCATTTTTATATATTGAAATGGTGATAAATTTATATCAGAATTAGACATTTCCGTTTGGTCCAACAATATTTTTTAATAAATTAGATTTTCACATGACAATTTTTAATAAAAATTTAATTAAAATAATAATAATAAACGTCCATTTGACAAAACATCTAATATCAATTGAAAAAGATCTCTCGATCTTTTGTCGTTAAGCTATCGTTACTCAGATTTTTTCTATAAAACACTTTTATTTTATTTTATTTTATTTTATGCATAAAAACATGTTTTTGATTTTTTTTATGTTTCTTTTTTTTTTCTTTTCTCTATTTTTTGGTGGAATGTTTATGTAAATATAGAAAAAAAATATATAAAAATATGTAAAAATATGTAAAAATTTCTTAAGTTTCACGATATAACGAACACACTATCGGCGGGGTACCGTATACGTTGGACACATATATATTCTTTATTTTTGCAAAAAAAGTTTTTATCAATAAAATATGTATATATGTATATATCAGTGATGGCTAACCTTTTTGGGAAGTGGGTCAAATTTTTGTTAATTATTTGTTTTTTAGCACTAGCTCATGGATCACAAAACCAGTCGTCTCTATGAAGAGAGATAGATATTCCGTATTCATTTATTTAACGTAACTTCTCAGTCAATTCATTATTTAATTTATTTCTGTTGGAAGATTTTACAAAATTCATTGAAGAAAACAATTTTTCCTACAAATATATAGACCCGAATATCGTTAACAGAGTATTTGCTAGTTTTTTCATTGATACAAAATTATTTGGTAAAGAATCTCATACGCTTAATATAATAATTTTCTGTTTCGGAAACATTACTATCTGCACTACTTTCAGACAATTTTGCTTCTACTTCGGAAATCAAGTGTGGGTCATTTCAAAAGTCTGCGCGAATTAGTGTCTCACCCACGGGTCATAGGTTCGCAATCACTGTTACATATTAAAAAAAAAACAAAAAACACCAATACAGTAATGACTGTGAAAGGTCGGAATAATTAAGCCAGCCGTCGTCTTTCGATTAAACGGAATCTACTGTATATATATAGATATAGATATATAAATTTAAATAATCAAAATGATTAGCGTAGCTAATTTTCTATAGTTTATAATCATTATTGAAATTATTTTTCGTAAGTGCGTCGTATCACTGTGAAAAGTTTGTGTTTTCCTTTTTAATTTTATTAACGAACGGTGCAAGTAGATAAAACAAAATAAAAATAATTTAATAATTAACTTTGTGATATAAATTGATTTTGTTTAAGTGAGAATAAACGAATGATTTTCCAATGTAAGAAATTGTTTTTATTATTATTATTATTTTTTTTTTTTATTTTTTTTTGCCTCAAGAAAAATCATCTCATATCTGTATTTATATTAATAATATTTTCGGATAGAAACAAGGTGGCTGAATAACGTAAAAATTCATAAGAAAATTAAGAAAAATGGATCAATCAGAAAATGTTGATTCTGATGAAAATCAATTAACAGATGTTAATCAAGAAAAAGATGTTAATCAAGCTTATTCTAAGAGAGGATTAGTATACAGTTTACCTGGCATTATCTATCAGTTAAAACTACTAATGCTATATTTATGTAAAGGAGTAGAAAAAAACTATTCATTTCGTTTAGCTACAGAGTGGGATGCTGCTGAAAAGTTCGATGACTTAGTTTTTGAATACACAAAAGATAAGAAAGATAAGAAAAAAAAATACCAGTTCTTGCAAGCGAAGCATAAGGAAGATGAATCGAAAAAGATTTCTATTAATGATTTACTCACAGAAACAGATGGAGAATTTAGTCTACAAAAATATTTTATTTCTTACCGTAAAATTAAACAAAAGCCAGAGTTTAACGGACAAAATGATGTATTAAAAGACTTTGTTATTTGGACAAATATTGATCTAGATGATGATTTGCAAAGTAGTTTTGAAAGATTAAAAGATGAAGATAAAGATAAAGATGATATTATAGATGAAGATGTACAAAGTAATAGTAAGCAGTCTAAACGTTTAAAACTTGATATAAATAAATTTCCTCAAAAGAAAGGGATATTTTCCGTATTAAAAAATTCATCAGATCTAAACAGATTAGCAAAGGAATTAGCTCAGCATGTTTTAGCAGAAAAACAAATAAATTTAAAAAATCTCCTCTTTAAATCTTATCAGCGTGCTTTAATACAAATGAAGATAATTGATACTAAATATAAAAAAATTCACGATAATTTTATTGATAATCATAATCTATCAGAGCCAGTGAAAGAGTTTCGGGACTTATTTCAGAGAGAATATTTAAATATTAAAAATCAACCTATACCAGATAAAAATATATGGAACGAAATAAAGGGTAAAGAATTAAGTTTATCTAAGGAATTTGAAAAGATATATCAGTTCAATCATAATCCACTGATAACTAATACAGAAGAATTTGCTAAAGCAATCGCTGAACTAATTACCGTATCACAACACAAAGTCATCAAAATTGATAGAAAGAAAAAATTTATTGATAAAAATATTGATATGTTAGCTGGACACATACTGATTGCTGATAGTGAGGACGAAAAGGATCAAAAGATAATGTTTAGATCAGTGTTTTTAACGGAAGCCGATGAATCATTAAAAGGATTTGGTAATTTAGAAGATTTTAAAAATAAACTCAAAGCAGAACTGGAAAAAAAAGAAATAAAATTTGAAAATCTTCGTGATTATATATTTGAAATTAATTCTTTTAAAACTTGTGTAGAGGGAAAACAACGTTTTGAAAGTACTCTGCCAAATGATTATGTAAAAGATGCGGAGATAAGCGAATTTTTTGAAAAATTAATATTTGCTGTGAACCAACCTAATGAGAAAGAATTAGGAGAGATTATTGAAAAAATAATGGGTAAGGAAAGTAATTTTAATTTAATTAATGATGAGTTTGTGGCAAGTCAATTTCAAAAACAAATATTAGATTGGATGAAAGAAAAGAAAGGAAATTTTCTTACTTATGCAAATGTTAAAGGATTTTTTGACGAAGCAAAGAAAAACTATTCTGAAATAGTAACAACTGGTCATACGTTAGTGTATCACGCTCAGATTAAAAAGTATGACATACTTTTTGATGAAATTCCAACAGAATTAACGAAATTTTTAACATTAAATGATAAACAAATTTTTAATCTAATTTGTCTAGAAAACAACAACATATTGGGTGCAATTAAGGTATGTCAAACTATCAATAATATGTCTAAATATAAAAAGGATGATAGCCATATTTGTATACGTCTTGACTCACTTCTAAGTATTAATGATCATGTAATAAGAGCATTTAAATCAAATACAAATAACTTATTAGTAATCGATTGTGAAACAACAAAAAAGAATATAGATATATTATATGAAGAATTATCTAATGTTATAAAGAGTAAAAATAATAATAATAATAATAATAAAATAATTCTCATTACAAAAGATGGTGATAAGTTAGCAGAAGAATTTAAGAAAGAATTTTCTTCTAATGATAAATATAAAGAAATAAAAGATAAAGATAATAATTTTTTTGATCTTATTCATGAATCACAAATAAAACTAAAAGAAGAAAATGTTCTATTTCAAGGTAAAAATGTAAAATTAGATGAATTAATAAAAGACAATTTAAAAGATCTAATTGATGGAAATGCATTATTAAAACTTATTGATGGTAATGGAATACAAATAGGTACTGAACTTACTGATTTAGGTGATATTAAACCCTACTATATTGATCGAAAATTCAATCGTCAGGTAAAAATTGAAAAAGACTTTGATAAAAAAAATTCAAGATTTTTTCTTACACATAATAGTCAAATTACTGAATCAAATTTAAAAGAAGAAATAAAAAAAGATATAATATTAATATCTGATATAGATGAACATTTTATAGAATTATGTAACAATAAGGATTATAAAAATAATATTCATTGGCTTAAAAATGAGGATAACGATCTTGTATGGAAGCAATCACGCGGTGTTTTATCGAAATTAATTGAGTTTATTGATAAAAAAAGTATTTCATATGATATAGAAAAAATTACTGATATTAAAGATAAAATGGTACTCATTGTTGCAGAACCTGGTATGGGTAAGTCTACTGTATTAACTAAGCTAGCAAAAGAAACAAAAAAATCTGATACATTATTATGGATTGTAAGAATTGACTTAAATGATCATACAAAATACTTTTATGAAAAGAAAATAAATTTAAATAATAATAAAGATCAAGCGATTGAGTTTCTATTAGGAATTGTTGATCTTGACTCTGACTTAGAAAAAGAATTATTTAAACGTAAAATTAATGATGAAGGTAAAATAGCTTTATTATTTGATGGTTTTGATGAGATTAGTCCGAATTATAAAGAAATAGTTATTGAACTACTAAATCTACTTAAAGATACAAAGATAGAAACATTGTGGGTAACAACACGTCCACATATGAGAAGTACATTAGAAAATAAATTTAGTACACTATCTTATACTTTAGAGCCATTATCTACAGAGAATCAGGAAACATTTTTAAAGAATTTTTGGAAGAATAAATTAGATTTGAATATCGATAATGATGAACGTTTAAATGATTATATTGAAAAATTAATTGATTTATTAAAAAGTTCTATTAATGATAAAGAAACAGAATTTACGGGAATACCATTACAAACAAGTATGTTAGCTGAAGCATTTCAAGGTGAATTCGAAAAGTTTTACAACTCTAATCAACAAGAAACAATTTTACCTAAAAAACTTAATCTGGTCGAATTGTATGAGCGCTTTGTCAAAAGAAAATTCAAATATTTGGATCTTGTCGCAAAGAAAAACATTGATCTTTCAAAACCTGGCAATAATTATAAAAAACTATTTCAATCTTTTAAAAATAAACACCAATTATTAGCATTAAGTATGCTTTTCTCTGAAGAAGATTTAAGTAAACTTTTTTCCATTGAAAAAAATACGAAAATAAAAGAATATATAAAAGAGGTTGAAAGTGGTAACGAGAATATAGGTATTATTAATAATATTATCAATGGAAAAGCCAACTTCGTTCATCGTACTTTCGCTGAATATTTTGCTGCACTATGGTTTGCTGAACTCTGGTTTAAAGGTAAACTAGAAGAGCAACAAAAAAATTTTCTACGTGAACATACTTTTAAAGAAGAAAATGGAATAGTACGTAATTTCTTTGATCGTATACTTACTAAGGATGAAGAAAATGAAAATAAATATGAGTTACATAATGCAGTTTTGAACAATGATAAAGTCAAGATTAATGAATTATTATCAGATTCAGAACAGGTAAAGGATATAATTAATGCTACTGATAAAGGAGGTAGAACAGCACTACATTTAGCTGCTGCGTATGCCCATTCAGATATTGTTCAGATTTTATTAGATCATATTACAAATGTTAGTATAGCTGATGACGTGTTTAGTTGGAGTCCCTTAAGTTATGCTGATAGATGCCATTACGGCAATATAGCTGAATTGCTTTTGCAAAAAGGAGCAAATGGTGATCATATGGTTGAGGCAATAAGCAGCATTAATAACGGTATTGTAAATGAAAGAAAAGAGACTATATTACATATAGCTGCTGAAAAAGGTTACTTGGAGTTTGTTAAAGTTTTAATAAGAAAAAAAGCTGTTATTAATGCTCAAAACAATGATGGCAGCACTCCATTACACGAGGCTGCTCGGGGGGGCAAACTAGATACTATCAAATATCTTATAGAAGAAAAAAAAGCTGATTTTAATGCTCAAAACAATGATGGCGATACTCCATTACACGAGGCTGCTCGGGGGGGCAAACTAGATACTATCAAATATCTTATAGAAGAAAAAAAATCTGATTTTAATGCTCAAAACAATTATGGCAGCACTCCATTACACTTTGCTGCTCACGGGGGCGAACTAGATACTATCAAATATCTTATAGAAGAAAAAAAAGCTGATTTTAATGCGAAAAACAATTATGGCAATACACCTTTACACAGGGCTGCTTATGGGGGCGAACTAGATACTATCAAATATCTTATAGAAGAAAAAAAAGCTGATTTTAATGCTCAAAACAATGATGGCGATACTCCATTACACGAGGCTGCTCGGGGAGGCAAACTAGATACTATCAAATATCTTATAGAAGAAAAAAAAGCTGATTTTAATGCTCAAAACAATGATGGCGATACTCCATTACACGAGGCTGCTCGGGGCGGCAAACTAGATACTATCAAATATCTTATAGAAGAAAAAAAAGCTGATTTTAATGCTCAAAACAATGATGGCGATACTCCATTACACTTGGCTGCTTATGGGGGCACACTAGATACTATCAAATATCTTATAGAAGAAAAAAAAGCTGATTTTAATGCTCAAAACAATAATGGCAATACTCCATTACACGAGGCTGCTCGGGGAGGCAAACTAGATACTATCAAATATCTTATAGAAGAAAAAAAATCTGATTTTAATGCTCAAAACAATTATGGCAGCACTCCATTACACTTTGCTGCTCACGGGGGCGAACTAGATACTATCAAATATCTTATAGAAGAAAAAAAAGCTGATTTTAATGCGAAAAACAATTATGGCAATACACCTTTACACAGGGCTGCTTATGGGGGCGAACTAGATACTATCAAATATCTTATAGAAGAAAAAAACGCTGATTTTAATGCTCAAAACAATGATGGCGATACTCCATTACACGAGGCTGCTCGGGGAGGCAAACTAGATACTATCAAATATCTTATAGAAGAAAAAAAAGCTGATTTTAATGCTCAAAACAATGATGGCGCTACTCCATTACACGAGGCTGCTCATGGGGGCAAACTAGATACTATCAAATATCTTATAGAAGAAAAAAAAGCTGATTTTAATGCTCAAAACAATGATGGCGATACTCCTTTACAGTATGCTGCTCATAGGGGCGAACTAGATACTATCAAATATCTTATAGAAGAAAAAAAAGCTGATTTTAATGCTCAAAACAAAAATGGCAGCACTCCATTACACATAGCTACTTATGGGGGCGAACTAGATACTATCAAATATCTTATAGAAGAAAAAAAAGCTGATTTTAATGCTCAAAACAATGATGGCGATACTCCATTACACTTGGCTGCTTATGGGGGCACACTAGGTACTATCAAATATCTTATAGAAGAAAAAAAAGCTGATTTTAATGCTCAAAACAATAATGGCAATACTCCATTACACGAGGCTGCTCGGGGAGGCAAACTAGATACTATCAAATATCTTATAGCAGAAAAAAAAGCTGATTTTAATGCTCAAAACAATGATGGCGATACTCCATTACACGAGGCTGCTCGGGGAGGCAAACTAGATACTATCAAATATCTTATAGAAGAAAAAAAAGCTGATTTTAATGCTCAAAACAATGATGGCGCTACTCCATTACACGAGGCTGCTTATGGGGGCACACTAGATACTATCAAATATCTTATAGAAGAAAAAAAAGCTGATTTTAATGCTAAAAACAATTATGGCAATACACCTTTACACAGGGCTGCTCGGGGAGGCAAACTAGATACTATCAAATATCTTATAGAAGAAAAAAAAGCTGATTTTAATGCTCAAAACAATGATGGCGCTACTCCATTACACGAGGCTGCTCATGGGGGCAAACTAGATACTATCAAATATCTTATAGAAGAAAAAAAAGCTGATTTTAATGCTCAAAACAATGATGGCGATACTCCTTTACAGTATGCTGCTCATAGGGGCAAACTAGATACTATCAAATATCTTATAGAAGAAAAAAAAGCTGATTTTAATGCTCAAAACAAAAATGGCAGCACTCCATTACACATGGCTGCTTATGGGGGCGAACTAGATACTATCAAATATCTTATAGAAGAAAAAAAAGCTGATTTTAATGCTCAAAACAATGATGGCAATACTCCATTACACTTTGCTGCTTATGGGGGCAAACTAGATACTATCAAATATCTTATAGAAGAAAAAAAAGCTGATTTTAATGCTCAAAACAATGATGGCGATACTCCATTACACGAGGCTGCTCGGGGAGGCAAACTAGATACTATCAAATATCTTATAGAAGAAAAAAAAGCTGATTTTAATGCTCAAAACAATGATGGCGATACTCCATTACACGAGGCTGCTCGGGGCGGCAAACTAGATACTATCAAATATCTTATAGAAGAAAAAAAAGCTGATTTTAATGCTCAAAACAATGATGGCGATACTCCATTACACGAGGCTGCTCGGGGGGGCAAACTAGATACTATCAAATATCTTATAGAAGAAAAAAAAGCTGATTTTAATGCTCAAAACAAAAATGGCAATACTCCATTACACATGGCTGCTTATGGGGGCGAACTAGATACTATCAAATATCTTATAGAAGAAAAAAAAGCTGATTTTAATGCTCAAAACAATTATGGCAGTACTCCTTTACACTTTGCTGCTCATGGGGGCACACTATATACTATCAAATATCTTATAGAAGAAAAAAAAGCTGATTTTAATGCTCAAAACAATGATGGCGATACTCCATTACACGAGGCTGCTCGGGGGGGCAAACTAGATACTATCAAATATCTTATAGAAGAAAAAAAAGCTGATTTTAATGCTCAAAACAAAAATGGCAATACTCCATTACACATGGCTGCTTATGGGGGCGAACTAGATACTATCAAATATCTTATAGAAGAAAAAAAAGCTGATTTTAATGCTCAAAACAATTATGGCAGTACTCCTTTACACAGGGCTGCTCATGGGGGCACACTATATACTATCAAATATCTTATAGAAGAAAAAAAAGCTGATTTTAATGCTCAAAACAATGATGGCGATACTCCATTACACGAGGCTGCTCGGGGGGGCAAACTAGATACTATCAAATATCTTATAGAAGAAAAAAAAGCTGATTTTAATGCTCAAAACAATTATGGCAGTACTCCTTTACACTTTGCTGCTCATGGGGGCACACTATATACTATCAAATATCTTATAGAAGAAAAAAAAGCTGATTTTAATGCTCAAAACAAAAATGGCAATACTCCATTACACATGGCTGCTTATGGGGGCGAACTAGATACTATCAAATATCTTATAGAAGAAAAAAAAGCTGATTTTAATGCTCAAAACAAAAATGGCAATACTCCATTACACATGGCTGCTTATGGGGGCGAACTAGATACTATCAAATATCTTATAGAAGAAAAAAAAGCTGATTTTAATGCTCAAAACAATTATGGCAGTACTCCTTTACACTTTGCTGCTCAAGAAGGTATGGAGAGAGTAGTAAATTATTTATTAGACGGAGTTAAAGCAGATCACAATATCAAAGCTAACAATGGAAAAATCCCATTAGATTTAGCTACAAATAAAGACATTATCGATTTACTTAGATCTTACAGCCAAAAGCAAAGGTCACATCAGGAAGGAGTTTAAGGTTTAGTATCAGCAAAGGGATGTTTATCAGGTCCAAATTCAGGGAATAGAAGAAAAAAAGAAACTAAAGAGTGTGAATTATTCTGGGCCGATGTAGATGAATTTGATGAGGAAAAAAAAAAAATAAGTAATATTCAAAATAAAACACAAGAATCACAGAACTACTGTAATCTACTGTATATATTTTAATGAATAAAAAATTTTACAAAATAAATTAAATATTTTATTAAAAATCACATAAATTAGAAAATTACAATGAACATAATAATCGACACAATATCTAAATATGTTTAATAAATTATGTTTCTTTGATATGACCCTAAATGTTTATTTAAATTCGATAGATGATTCATTTATGAATCAAATGAGATAAGAATCATTCTAGATCAATCAAATCTAGAGTCATTTTTGGCGAAATGCGAGCCAAAATAAACATAAATAATAGATAACGGTAGCTAACGGAAACCGTGTACCGATTTTATTGCGAATTGTGTCTTTAGATTTGTGCCGTGATGCTGATTAAAATGGTACCAAACATAATAATCTAAATTGTCAAAAAATAATTATCACCATACAACATTAGTATCGTCATGCCGCTTTGCATAGCAGAAACCGTAGTCGGACTATTGATCGCATGACGGTTGCACATAAGACGGTTATGAAATTCAATTTCCGCAAGTGCAAAAATTATAAGTTTTTTATTACATTCTCAATAATGTTCTGGTCAATAATCTTCTTTTCTTTTTTTTTTGTTTTTGAAATTACCAAGAATTTTACATCACTTGGTATCTATAATGTTATTTTATAAATTGACGAAGATAGTCTACCTAGCGTCGGTGTTATTGCTTGTTTCCGCAGTATCAAGTAATAAAAACAAAAGAAAACAAAAAATTATTATTTTAAATATCGACAAAATTTTTTTGTATTAATATTTATGCTACGTAAAAATGTATGAATAGAGATAATAAATCGAGAAAATTAAAAACAGTTATATTTTTAAATTATTTATCCAATTCATTGTTGAATACAAAATTAGAGTACAATGTTTATGATGGGCATGGTCATAAAATTCATTCATTAAGAAAATAATGCAATAGAAAATTTATGATCTCGGCACCTTTTGTTGGAAAAACCTTTATGCCTTCTTATCTAATTACCCTTTTATATTAGCTGTTCCATAAGTTATGGTTAAATAACGGTTTATAACGGTTTTACCGAAACTTGGGGGCGATACATAATATAAATTAGAAAATCTGGTAATATCAAGGAAAATTATTTTGTATAAATAAGCATATATTTTATGAAGGTGTCAACGCCTTCAGAGGGTAGAGATATTTCTTCCTATTGGTCAGTTAAGTACTTTTTTATATACTATTATATTTTATGAATCGAAAAGCCACTTTAAATAACTGACTTAAAATTCGTTACTTAAAAATATTTTTAATCTCGTTTAAGTGTTTATCAGAAGCAGTTAAAATTAAAAGTGAATTTAAATATTATGAAAAATCAAAAATAATATTATTAAAAATAATTACGTTAAAATTAAATTAAAATAATTATGCTCAATTATATTTTTCAGAGTATTTAACCACATAAGGCAAGTGTTTTTTTTTTTTTTTTTTTGGTTTTAGTAATTAAATTCAATAATTTAAATTGAAATTGTGATAATTCTAAAAATTATTAATAACATATAAAATATAAATAACATCTTTCATTTGACACGTTCAATAGTTACTTTTAAGGTATGTGTTTTGAAAAAATAAATTAAAAAAATATTGTAATTAACCGATTAAATAGCAGTTCAAAAACAAATAATTATTTCACCCAACAGTAACAAAAATGGAAAATAAAGCGATGAACGGCTTATCTAAAAGAGGAAATAAAACATTTATATATCAAGGATTTGAATTTTGTCAGCATCGTGTCAAAAAGAATGGCAATATTATTTGGCACATTAATTTGTCAAAAAATAATTATCACCATACAACATTAGTATCGTCATGCTGCTTTGCATAGCAGAATCAACAATGTTCAAAGTATTTCGGCCTGGCTAAACTGAACCCGTGTACCGATTTTATTGCGAATTGTCTCTTTAGATTTGTGCCATGATGCTGATTAAAATGGTACCAAACATAATAATCTAAATTGTCAAAAAATAATTATCACCATACAACATTAGTATCGTCATGCTGCTTTGCATAGCAGAATCAACAATGTTCAAAGTATTTCGTCCTGGCTAAACAGAACCCGTGTACCGATTTTATTGCGAATTATGTCCTTAGATTTGTGCCGTGATGCTGTTTAAAATGGTACCAAACATAATAATCTAAATTGTCAAAAAATAATTATCACCATACAACATTAGTATCGTCATGCTGCTTTGCATAGCAGAATCAACAATGTTCAAAGTATTTCGGCCTGGCTAAACTGAACCCGTGTACCGATTTTATTGCGAATTGTCTCTTTAGATTTGTGCCATGATGCTGATTAAAATGGTACCAAACATAATAATCTAAATTGTCAAAAAATAATTATCACCATACAACATTAGTATCGTCATGCTGCTTTGCATAGCAGAATCAACAATGTTCAAAGTATTTCGTCCTGGCTAAACAGAACCCGTGTACCGATTTTATTGCGAATTATGTCCTTAGATTTGTGCCGTGATGCTGATTAAAATGGTACCAAACATAATAATCTAAATTGTCAAAAAATAATTATCACCATACAACATTAGTATCGTCATGCTGCTTTGCATAGCAGAATCAACAATGTTCAAAGTATTTCGGCCTGGCTAAACTGAACCCGTGTACCGATTTTATTGCGAATTGTCTCTTTAGATTTGTGCCATGATGCTGATTAAAATGGTACCAAACATAATAATCTAAATTGAGAGGCCATGACTCCAAAAATAATTTTTTCTGGCCACTTTGAGTAAGAAATATAGGCACTTGGATTCCATATTAACGTTTCTGCAAAGTTTCATTTTTATCTTGGTTCGACTGTAAAAATCACTATTCAACCTCTGCATTTTGGTAGTTGTCGTGGTTTTTTTGGCTCGCATTTCGCCAAAAATGACTCTGGAATTATAATTTTTACCTCATTTGATTCATAAATAAATTATCTATCGAATTTTAATAAACATTAAGGGCCATAGTATAGAAACTTTTTAAGATTTTTCCATATAACTGGAAGAAAAAAGATTTTTTTTGGATTAATTCCACACTATTTGGCGATATACTTTATGTTCCCCTAAGCGTTAATAGGTATTACCCCTTTTACAGACAATAGCTTTATGATAATTCACTCTCTCTCTCTCATGCATTCAGTTGTGAGATTTTATTCGTACTGATAAGAAGCAAAAGTTAATCTATACGCAAAATTTAATTTAATTTTGATAATAAAATTTTCTTTTGCATAAGTGGAAAAGTGTATTAAACAAGAGTAAAGATAAACCAAAGAAAATAAAAAACCGCTGGGAAAATTGCTTAATTGTTGGGTCAAAAATAAAAGAAAATTACAAAACCTCCCCGGGCGCGTAGGTATGATGTAATTCAGTAAAGTCGCGTAAATACTTTAAATCGTTTATTATGAAATAATTATTTATATTAGTTATTTTCCAAATATGAAATTAATTAATTAAATAATTATTTATAACGGGAAAATTCGTTAAAAAATCGAAAATAATTTTGCTCATCATTTTTGGAAAAAAAATAAAATAATTTTTTTTTACAAATGGCTACCTACTATATGTTAATGCGCAGTCGTGAAACAAAAAAAATCATCGAATATCATGAACTGTCCGAACTCTATGACTTAGGCTAAGAAAAAACCAATTGGTAAGCCAACTACAGCAAGAGTACCCAAAATACAATGCGACACCACTATTTTATATGAAATTTTGTTAATGAATCATATTTTTGTTTTATTTATCAATAACGCAGATTCGTTAAAAAGAAAAGAAGAAAATACCACTTCTAGAGGCATTAGGCACTATATACTTGACGCAGTATAAGCTATTTGTTCATATTTCTTGCGTTCTTTATGAGCCACATTACGCAATAGCAACAAGTTGCTTGGTTTTTGCACTTGCTTATTTAACTGAATATTCATCAATACTACAGATTAAATGCGTTCGGACTAACTAAATTAGGACAACGCAACACAATTATAGCGCAAAATAATGTACAAACGCCATCTAGACAATATATATATATAATGACATAGTGACATATATGACTTTTATATTGCTGGTGAAAGCAGCAATCATATATAAAGTAAATAAAGTGTTGTCTTTGCTAACTCGATAATAGTATGCAGTGTACCATGGTCATGACTTTGTGAATTAAATAGTCGGCCAGCAGCAAGTGCCTCATTAGAACACCAAAGTAAGTTAAAAAAAAAAATGTTTTTATTATTTTTCTGCTCAACGGGTTTTTCAGCATCCTTTATGAATTTTTTAGTCTAATTTTGTGGTTATTTTATTTGATCCACTGTTAGATCCATGTTATGTATACCAGTTTCGTTTAGTTAGCTAAGACACTCGAATTGAGTTATTTATAATGACATTTCTGCATATATACAAAGTATACCATATTTATGTTTATAACAAAAAATTATAATCCTTTTATATATTTTACTTCATTATATTATACATTTATTTAATTATATAATTTCAATGTTGTATTTCTTTTCTTTTTTACATTAATTCAATAAATTCACAATGATTCATTATTTATTTTTCGTAATTTATAAATCTAATTCCTATAAATGCCATTTTTTCTTTTTTTACAAAAATACAGAATTTTTTCTCAATTAATATTTTAACAAAAAATTATTTTTTTTTTTTATTATTTTTATTTCAAATTTTAAGTGTCAAAAAAGAAAAACAAATTTTTTTTTTTTTTTATTCCTTTTATCTCATATATTTCTTAAGCGTAATTAATATTTAACTTTTTGTTTTTATTCATTAAAAAAAAAAAAAAATTAAGTAAATCACATGTGTTTTTTTTTTTTTAATTTCATTATATTTTAATTATCAATAATCATAATAATAATAATTTATTATAATTATATAATCACCGAGAGCCTACCGAATCGTTTTGTATTTAAATCATTTTTTGTTTTTGACATTTAATTGGGTTTTTAATATGCGCTAAGCGAAAACGCAATTAATATAATAATAAAAAAAAAAGATAAGATTATTAACAATAATTCAAGGGAACAAAAAAAGGGTAGCTCATTATATGTGTGTACAATTCCTCCTTATTCTCTTATTTCATTAACCAAACACACAGCCGTAACTAACCTAATTGAGGAGTACTTTTCTATAAAATTTCTTTCTTTCTTTCTCTTAATAAAAATTATTAATTCTTGGGGGTAAGGAAAAGGCTAGCAATAATTTCTAAGCGATAAAAAAAATTGTGTTTTATCAAAAATAAAGGTATATGAGATGGCAAATTTATTATGAGATCATAAAAAAAAAAAAGAAAATCAAAAGCAAAAACCAATTATCAAAATAAGGAAATATTTACTCATATTTACACGGGGATTAATATTATTATTTTTTTTTTTCGTTTAATTCACTCACATCAAAAACTCTTTCTTTTTTGCTATCTTACGTATGTGTATAAATTTTGTATTAAAATTTCTCCAGTGTTTTTAAACATAAATTAGCAAAAAAAAAAAAAAAAAAACTATAAACGCTTATGATTTGTTAAATTTTTATGGGAAATTTTATTAATATTACCGTGATGACTAGGATGATGATTATGTTGATTATGATGATGACTATGATTATGCTGTTGATTAAATTTATTACCATTTGTTGTTGAAGAAATTTTAAATGGATCAACAGTTGTTGTACCAGTTGTGGTGCCTACCACACCAATTATATTATTTTCTTTATTATTAATATTATTATTGTTATTGTTATTAATTATTGGTTGATTATTTGTTATTGTTGTTGTTGTTGGTGATATTTGTGATTGTACCTGAGATTGTTGTAATTTTGCAGGTGATGGTGGTACAACAACTGTTACCGTTTGTGATAATATATTTTCTGAATCATCATCACTATCATCATTGTGTTGTTGTAAATGAGGACGTTTTGCATCACGTTCCCGTTCATGATCACGTTCACGTTGATGAAAATATAATTTATGATTTTGATGATGCTGTTGTAATCGTTGTCGCTGCTGTTGTATTATTATTTTTTCCGCTTTACATTTATAACAATAAAAAACATCTGGTATATTTGTACGTTTCACTTTGGCACAGGTTAAATGTATCCACGTTAAACATCTAGAACATTCAATCATTGGACGGGCAGCAAATGGTTTACCACAATAACATGTGACTATAAATATTATAATTATTAATAAAATAATTTAATAAAAATAAATGAATTATTTTTATTTAAATAAATTTACCCTCTTCTGCCTCTTCTGCATTACCACCATCAATTGATTCATCAGATGATTCTGATGCTGTTTTATATTCAGTAATTGAATCACCACTAGCCACTTCTGATTCTGATTTAACACTGTCAGCACCACTATTCATGGGACTTTCATTTGTTATTCGTAGATTCTAGAAGATTTTTTTTTTTGTTTTATTATTATTTTATTTATATTAATTGTGTTTATTAATTATTATTTTTTTTACCTCATTATGATGCATTGTCTCATAATTTTCATGTTCTAAAATAATTTTACAAAATAAATAAAAATCTTCACTTGTACGTGGACGACGTGGTGGCGGATATTCATCGTCATCAATTTGATTAGAACTCTATATTTAATAAATATTTTTCTTTTTAATTTTATTTATATAATAAAAATTGCATAATTAATTAATTTATTTATGATTGTCACACACACACCCACCTACATAATTTTCACACAAAAAAAAAAAAAAAAAAAAAAAACAGTTAAATAAATAGTTTATCTCCCCTGCAAAAAAAAAAATAAAAATACTTTTCATATTATACCGCAGATGAACAAGAAAAGTTTGTCACCGTCTAACCAAAATACACATTATAAATTCTAACAAATAAGAAATAAACAGACAACCATTATCGCACAATCACATATTATATTTAAATAAAATTTAATTTATTCACAAAAATAAAGAGGAGATAAAAATTAATTTAAACAAAAAAAAAAAAAGAAAAATAATAATAAAAACAACAAAAACTTACATTTGAATCTGTATCTAGTTTGTCCATTTTGTGATTGAGACTGAGAAAATAAAAACAAAATAATTAACGCTACTGTCAAAGGATTAAGAAAGCCAAAAAAAAAAAAAATAATAAATAAAAAAAATAAACCCCAATAAAATTGAAAAAAAAAAAAAAAAAAAAAAAAAAAAAACAATTACCTTATCGTTTATTTTTCCTTCCCCAATTTATTATTTATTTAATAAATAAATAAATAAATAAATATCCTTTATATTAGATATTAGTAATGTGTTGTTAATAATAATTACCCTTTCCTTTGGATTATTATTTTTTTTTTTAATCGTTTTTGCTCCCTACTTTAATTTTTACACCCTTTATAATATTTTTTTTTTTTTAATTAATTGTTTCTCCTCAACAAATATATTCTATGCTAAAAAAATGCATTTGAATGCAGTTTTTGTTTTTGTTTTATGTATTTTTAATAAAGTTCTTTATTTTCCCCTAATTTAATGTTTTAATTTTTATTTGATAAAAATCGTATTATTACCGTATGGAGTTTTTAATTATATATATATATATTTTTTTATTAATTAATTTTGTTGTATTTGTTGTTAAAAATAATAAAAATATACAGTTTTTTTTTTTTTTTTTCGCTTTTTTTTTTAGGTTATTTTGAATTAATTTCATTTAAATTAAAAGTAACGTATTGCAAAAAATGTCACGATACAAAATGATAATTCTGTTTTGTTATAAAGAATAAAAAAAAAATAAATAAAAAAAAAATATCAATAATTATAATAAGACGAAGAAAATACAAGAAAATTATAAGCTTAAATTATAAATAATAACAACAACAACCACCAAGCGAAAATAAAAGAATTATTATTTTTTTTTTTTTTTAATTAATGTCAAAAAAAAAAAAAATAAATAAATGTAATCGTCTGTCAACAATACCCCAAATAGTACATAATGTTTTGTCGTCACTGATTTATCAAAAAAGAAAAGAAAAAACTTTATTTTAATTAATAAAATTAAATGAATGCAATTAGAGGCACAACGCAAAGAAACACAACAACGAAAACATAGAATCTTTATCTTTATGTAAATTTGTTTTTTTTTTTTTTTTTTAAACTTTATTTATTTATTTTATTCACTTAAAATATTCAAATTAAAAAATTAAATTAAATTTATTTATAGGTAAAATAAAAACGTCACTTTAATCTTTTTCTTCTTTTCAAAATCATCAAAAAACAAAGAAGAAAAAATATCACACACACACACACACACACACTGAGCTACAATAATTGATTGATTTTTTTTTTTTTTTTGTATTTTATTTAATATAATTTATTTACATAAATTAATTAATTATTTAAGTTTTAATATAATTTTCTTGTTTTGTTTTGTTTTCGTAGTTCTATATGTTCTAAAAATCAGCGTAGAAATGACGATAATTATAATACTGTCGTTTTGTTGCCGTTTTTTAATTGTCAGTTTTGTCGGTATTACCAGTGTCATTACGCATGACTTATACTATATTCTCAATCACACTCTCTCTCTCTACATTGAGTAGTACATGTTCATAAATATCATATAGATGGCATTGATACTGTTCAGTACGAAGACACTCTGCATATATCGACTACTTCATAATTTCAACGTTACTATATAGTAGACTATTATGTAGGGGACACGTGTAATCTACAAAGAGATATTCAAGATATATAACTAACTGATATACTATGGTACATGATACATTTCAGAAGGTACGAAGCTCTGCTACTGTACTTGACTACTTCATAATTTCAACGTTACTATATAGCATGACTATTATGTAGGGGACACCTGTAATGTAAAATGAGATATCCAAGGTACATGATATACTATGGTACATTGCACGATACATTTTCGTAGGTGTGAAGCTCTGCATGAGTAGAGTAGAGTAGAGAATACTTTAGAAAAAAGTAAATAGCAAAGACACACTTCACGTATAATAATGGTATATTATTAATGATTTAGTCGTAGCACGAATGGTAGCACTACGCTCACTATATAGATATTTTTATACATTTTAATTAATATTTTAATTAATTTTAAACAATTATTTTTGGGGCCTTTTTTGTAATATAGAAAATAAAGATTTAAATTAATTAAATGAAAAAATAATTAATAAATTCTTGACTGTTTTGTTTTTTTGTTTTTTTTTTATTCTCTTTATTTAAATAATTTTTAATCTGTTTTTCAAAATTTTCCTTTTATTATTTCTTTTGATTAAAATTAATTAATTAATTAATTAATTAATTACACTAATTTATATACTTTTATTTTATAATAATAATTAAATCACTAAAAAAAAAAAAATAAAAAATAATTGAAAAATAAAAAAACAAAAACCAATTAATTATTTTATTAAATTTATTTTATTATTAAATTAATTATTTATTAAATTTATTAATTTTAATTAATTAATTAATTAAAAAAAATTACAATGAAAAAATAAAGAAATAAAATAAAAATAAATTTATTTTAATTTTAAATGAGTTTTGTTTTTTGTTTTGGGATTAGAATTGGAATTGGATATATAGTGTTCTGGCAAGGGATTGGTGTGTATTTTTTTTGGTTTTTTTTTTTTTTTTAATTAAATTAATTAATTAATTTATTGAATTTTCTTCTGGTTTTTTTTTTTTTTTGGTTTTTCTTTGTTTTCTAATTCAAATACGTTTTTTTTAAAAAAAAAAAAAAATAATTTGCTTTTCATTTATTCTTGTTGTTTCAAATATTTGTTGCCATTTTAAAGAATCAATTAAATTTTATATAAAATTAACAAAATAATAATAATAATAAAAAAAAACACCACCAAACTTTTAAAGGGGAAAATTAATTACTAAAAAAAAAATAAAATAAAAAACTTTAAATAATAATTATATAATTAATTTAATATAATTAATTTTGTAGTAATTTAATTAATTATATATATATATATATAGATATATAGATATGAAAAATAATAATAAAAGAAAATCTATAATAAATTGGATGACACAAAATATGATGGCTTTATATATATATATATATATATATATATATATATATATATAAGTATATATACATATTTATATATAAATTAATTAATTAATTAATTTAATATATATATATATATATTTATATGCATTATTGTTTTATCTTAATTTAAAAACTATAATCTAAAAAACTGAAATGAATTTTCATTTTTAATAATTAATTAATTAATTAATATATATATTTATCTTGTTTTAATTATTTATATAATTATTTATATTTTTTATCGTTCTTAATGGATAAACACAGAACAAATAAACAAAAAAAACAAAAAAAACAAAAAAAAAAAAAAAACATACACATACACGCACCTTAATCTGAAATCTTAATTTTTTTTGATAATTAATTAATATATTTTAATTAATATTTTTTTTTTTTTTTTTAATATAATATTATTCCATATGTTTTTTTTTTTTTTTTTTTTTTTTTTGTAAATAATTCTTCAATTTTTTTTTTTGATGAATTACAAAGAAAAATGTTTTTCTTCGGTTATTCATTAATTTTTACTTTTTACTACTAATTTTAATTTTTTTTTTTGCTTTTGTTTTGTTTTGTTTTCTGTTTTCTTAACTTTTAATTAATTAATTAGAAAATATTATAATTAACGTTTTTGTTTTTCTTCTTTTTTTTTTTTGTTTTTTTTTTTTCAATTAATAGAAAATTTCATATATTTTACTATAGGCTTTAGCATAAATTATGACTGTTTTTTTGGCAATCAAAAAACAAAAAAAAAAAAAATAATAATAATATTAATTAATTATTTAATTATTAATTATTAAAATTAAAAATTAAAAAATAAAAATAAAATAAATAAAATTAATTATATAATAATTTATGGCAACATAACATTAGTGTTGTTGAGAGACGACTTAGTTGGAAAAAATATTTTTCTTTTTCTTTTTTTTTTTGTTATTTTTAATTAATTTTTAATTAATTTTTAATTAAAAAGGTGCCGTCCATAAATAACATTACGCGAAATTGGTTGATTTGTGATATTAACATCCACCATAACCCCCACACCCCAACGTACGTTACACTTTGCCCATTAGAAATTTGTTATTTTTATTCACATCGTCACAAATACTAGACTTTCTACCGTAAGAGTGTAACGTCATTTATGGATGAACCCCTTAGGAGAATTTAGATTAAATGGATTAATTATTATTATTATTATTATTATTATTATTATTATTATTATTATTATTATTATTATTATTATTATTATTATTATTATTATTAATAATAATAATATTTATATATTTATATAATTTTTTTTTTATTGCACCTCATTTATTTTATTATTATTTTTCATTTTAATTATTATTATTATTATTATTTATTGGAAATTTAATTAAAAAATTAATAAATATATCTATATAAATATAAATATAAATATATATATATATAAGAGTTAAAAATTAATTAATGAAAGTTAATAAAATATTATTATAATTGTATATTATGAA
This sequence comes from Ptychoptera contaminata, assembly GCA_963942525.1. Lineage (NCBI taxonomy): Eukaryota > Metazoa > Arthropoda > Insecta > Diptera > Ptychopteridae > Ptychoptera > Ptychoptera contaminata. The sequence goes on along the minus strand of OZ012640.1, from coordinate 5,199,429 downwards.
TGTGGTTATGATGAATGGATGGGAAGTTGATGATGGGATGTTAATGGTAGTAGATGTTGGAGAATATTGTTTTTCTTTTATTTATTATTATTATTATTATTATTATTATTATTATTATTATTATTATTATTATTATTATTATTATTATTATTATTATTATTATTATTATTATTATTATTATTATTATTATTATTATTATTATTATTATTATTATTATTATTATTATTTTTCCCTTAAATAAAATTTTCCATTTTTTTTTTGTTTTTAATTTAATTATATGGAGAAATATAATTATTTAGATTATTTTTTTGTTTTAATAATAATTGTGGGGATGATAATAATGATAATGGGGTAATGATTTATATATATATATATATATATATATAGATTATAATTATTAATTTTACTCCTACAATTACTACAACTACAAATACTATTACTATTTACTACTACTACTACTACAACTACTACTACTACTACTCATACTAACAGATATTTATTTAATTAATTTAAATTTACTTTCTTCGCCCTTTAATTTTTTTTTTTTTATTGTTATTTTTGTTATTTTTGTTTTTTTTTTTTTTGTTTTTATTAAATCTAATATTATAATCTAAAATTACTCTTATTATTATTATTATTATTAATTAATTGATTAATTAATTAATTAATTAATTAATTAATTGATTAACAGCTAAAATTTTGTTTATTTTATAAAACTACTAAAATATTATTAATTTTTTTTTTTTTTTAATAATTAACAAATAAAATACATTAATTATTATAAAATAAGTAATTTTAATTAATTATTATAAAATAATTAAAATAGATTAAGTGAGAAACAGCGAAATAGAGTCAGTTTTGAAGATTTGAAGATGCAAAAGTCTTCAATTAAAAAAAACGAAAGAAGCAAAATTAATAATAATAAGAGGAAATTATGGTGGTTGAAGGTGGTTGAAGGTGGTGGTGGTGGTGGTGGTTGAATAGGATTATTTAACTTACATAAAAATATTTAATTAAATTTTTTTTTTCACTTAATTTAATAAATTGTTTTTGTTTTATATATATTTTTTTTTTTTTTTGCTATTTTTTTTTTGTGGTAAATTAATTAATTTTCACTAACATTTATTCATTAATTAATAACTTAAATTTTAATAATAGTTATATTATTAATTTATTTATTAATTATCTTCACTTAGTTTATTAATTGTTTTTTTCTTTCTTTTCAAAAAAAAAAAAAAAAACAACAAAACACAACAAATACTAAGCGAAAAATATTGTTTTTCGCTCATTTATTAATTGAATTACATTATACATTGCATTGTATTAATTAATATTAATTAGATAAATAATTTATTATCATAATTTTTATTATAACAATGAAGAAAAAAAAAAATAAAAAAATAAAAAATAAATAAATAAATTAATCAATTTATTTTTGTGTAGTAACTTGGTTGGGATTTGTTGTAAGGTGTTTTTAATAATTTCCTTTTTTTTTTTCTTTTCTATAAATAATTAATTATTATTTAAAACGGTTTTTTTTTTTTTAAATGTAACAATATCAAATGTCAAAATAGATGTAATAAAGAATTTGAATTTGGTTACTGAGTGGACTAGGATTATTAATTATCAATAAATGAAAAGTAATGAATAAATTTGGCCAAATGTGTATTTTTACGATCCAATTTACACGCATACAGTGGTGTTTAAGTAAATATTATTGTTTTTTTTTTTTTTTTTTTCTTTTTATTTTTTAATTAAATTTTAAAATATTACTTAAATAAATTATTTATTTTTTTTTGGAATTAATTATTTTATTCAAAAAAGAAAAATTAAAATTCAAAAGTTAAATAATATGAAGGGCACAACGCAATCGATCCATATACACTTATTCACTTATTTTATTATAATTCATTATTATTATTATTATTAGTCACTTATTTAATTAATTATATTATTAATTAGTATTATACTTATTATGTTCTCTATATAAATTAAGTACAAATTACATTTAGGTATAGTTAAATTAATTAATTCTAATTAATTAATTAATTATTACCTTATTAATTAATTAATTATGTAAATATATAATTTTTTTTATATATATTTTTATAAATTAGAAGAAGACAAAAGTTTATTATAATTAATTAATTAATTATTTAGTTATTGTTTATTTATTTAATTATTTTATTACTATTATATTTTTAAATAAATTTTCTTATTTTGATTCAAAATGGCACCTAGTTTTCGAATTGCTGTAGTTTTTTTTTTTTTTCTTTTCTTTTTAACCTTTGATTATTATTAATATTAATTAGTTAATTAAAATTACTAGAAACTATTATACCGTAATTGAATGCGGTTTTTGTTTTGTTTTTCATATTTAAACAAAAAAAAAAAAAAAACAATATATAGAAGATAATTTTCTTTCTGTTTTCTTAATGAAATATTTCTGTTTATTTGTTTGTTGATGTGGATGGTTATTTGGGGATAAATGACTTACTATTGATTAATTGATTGGTAATTAATTAATTATTATCATCAAATAATTTTAGTTGTTTTTTGTTTTAATTTTTTTTTTTTTTTTTTCATATTCTATTCACACCATATCGTACGAATTCAAATTCATAATAAATGCGAATAATTTACTGCTTTTCTTTGTTTTCTTTTGTTTTGCATAGCCGAAAACGGAAAGAAAAAAAGGAAAAAACAACCAAAACATGACCAAAACCCACAAAAAGAACTTTTTTTTTTAAATTACAGAAAAAAAAAAAATATACTGTATTGACGCGATCGATCGTTAATAAAAAAAAAAATATATATATAAATAGATTTACCAGAATTGTATGCTGGTGGATAAAAACGGTGACCACCGATTTAGTTCGGTTCAGTCATCATCGCGTGAATCAAAACTGGTGCCATTACCACCACCCTCTGATGAGAAGCCAGACGGCGATAGACTATCTGGTGGATAATAAAAACCTTGTGTATTTACTGTACCATTTGTTGGCGATGGTATACGATTAGCGGATTGTGATGTGGATGCGGAATTAATGTCCTGTAGGTAAGCGCCAACATTTTCGGGACCATCACGGCACCACAATTGACGCATCTCCGCACGTCGATTACGCATCAATAATTTATATTCGGATATTCGCATTTTTTTACCATCGACAATACAGGTGCGTTTCGGTCGTGGCCGATAACGATAATCGGGATGCTGCTCCATATGTAATTTTGATAAACGTGATTGTTCCTCATAGTATGGTTGCTTCTCAGCATTTGACATTTCCTTCCAGCTGCGTCCGAGTATCTTTGAAATATTTGAATTATGCATATCCGGACATTTTTTAAGTATTTTTCGTCGTTCATCTTTGGCCCACACCATAAATGCGTTCATCGGACGTTTTATATGTGGTTTACTAGATACAGACATTCCACTATTGCCACCGCCACTGCCACCGCCTCCTGCACCGCCACCGCCTCCTCCATTACCACCGCCACCACCACTACTTCCACCAGAACTAGGTGCTGAAGTACCAGATACACTATCACGACTTACTCTTGCCTGTCGCACTAGACGTACTTTTTCCTCATCTAATGGTGGCTTTGAATGGTGCGCTACAGAGTCTGTTGCCCACATTCTGCAGGCGGTCAAAAAGTCAGGTTCATCACCTATTGAGAATGACTGTTGTGATTTTGACGGTCCTCCACTTATCGACGATGGATACGGCAAAAAACCACGACCAATACCTGGCGCCATTACCATTGTATTATTTCGCGAATTTTGTCCGGTTGCACTGGACGCTTGCGATGTATTTGCCAATGCGCTTGGTGACAAGGTAGAAATTGATGGTAGATTACCCATCAGCAGTGATGGTGATGTATTTGGTGAGCCACGAGGCTTTGACAAATTTAATGGTGCATCTAGGTCCGCTGATGTCTGTTGCTGCTGTTGTTGTTGTGGTATTGGCGATTCGACGGGCGATAAATCCTTATTTGTTTGTTGAAATGTTGCGGTCATGTGCGCTAGATGAGCGGTCGCCGTATCCCAGACTGGTTGCACGGGATATGGCGGACGTAAATATGGTAAAAATGGTATAAAAGCATTCTTACCGGATGCAATTGGAAAGTGTGCACTTATTTGATTCTGTAGTTCTTGTATACGATGTTCCTGCTGCAAACGCAGTAATTCATTTTGATCAAGTTGATCTTGTTGCTGTTTTTTCTGTTGTTGCTCCTGTTGTTGCTGCTGCTGCTGCTGCTGCTGTTGATGATGATGATGTTGCTGTTGCTGCTGTTGCTGCTGCTGTTGTTGTTGTTGTTGTTGCTGCTGCTGCTGCAACTGTTGCAACTGTTGCATCATATCAGCTGGATTCTTAAATTAAAAAGAAAAAAATAGAATTAAAATTGAGAAAACATTTCCTACTGCTGGTGCTTCTGATGCTAATTAATTAATTTTTTTAATCAATTTGAGTAAAGTTTTTTAAACCGTAGATAAATTTACTATTGATTATCGTTCACCTGTTTCAAGAAAATATTTCACTCGAATTTTGTTAGATAAAAAAAAAAAAAAACAACAATTATGTGAAAAATTTCGCAAAAAAAACAGAATTAAAGTAAAATAAATAATTCAACAATAATGACTAATGACTGTATGTGCTCCAGTGTCTGTCTGTTTGCCTGTCTATCTATCTATCTATCTATCTATATATCTGGATTAGAATGTGATATAGTTGGGGTTATTTTTAAAAATAACAAAAAATAAATTAATTATTTAAAAAAAAAAAAAAAAAATGCTGTTTATATTATCCATCATAATTACCCATTGTCTTAATTAAATGTCATGTAGGAAACGGGGTGGCCGATGACATAACAATCAACTTCATTTAGGTTTTCTTGATTTTTTAAATTAATTTTAATACTTTAATAAAAGATTCATTGTTTTGTATGTTGTACTGTGTTTGTCTTCTTATACAGACAACAGAATAACTAATAAATAAATTCGTCCAATAATAATAATAAGATTAATTGTCTGTGTTCATTATTGATAAAAAAAAAAACAATTAAAACAAATAAAAAACCGTAATTAAACGAAACAATAATAATAATAATAATAATAATAATAATAATAATGTATAAATATGGTACGTCACTGCTTTATAAAAATTAATTATTTATTAAATGAACATCAAATAGAACAAATGATGGATATTTTTTTTAAGTGGGATTTTATTAAATATTTATTTATATATATTGACCATCCCCTAATTCATACAAAAGTTATTTATCTCCTTCATTTAATTGGATTTTTTTTTTTGTTTAAATATTATTATTTATAATTTTATTATTGCCTATTACTGTTCACTTCTCCATTTAGAAAAGGATATAAATTTTTGTTTTTGTAACATTTATTTCTCCTTTTTTTTGGTTTTGTAAAAATCTTGAATAAATTATTTGTATATTGGGGACAGGAAGTCATTTGTCATTTCTTTCTCCTGCATATTATATATATATTTGCATATTATTTATATATGTGTTCTGAATTGCTATATTGCTTTGTGCAATACATAGTAATATTTTGCATTATAAAAAGAAAAAAGAAGTTTTAATTCGTGAAATTAAATGCAAGACGGTTTCTTTGGTATTTTTTTTTTTTTTTGTCTTTCCGTTTTCTTTTTTCGGCATATTTTGTTTTTCTTGTGTGTGTGTGTGCGTGTGTGTGTGCGCTTTATTCGGCCAAGGATTATTTTTACGATTTTAATTAATCTCATTTCTTGTTTGCTTGAATTCTTTATTGAATTTAATTATTTAATTAATTATTGAATTTACCTGGATTTTATTTTATTTTATTTTATTTTTTTTTTTTTTTTTTAATTTTTAGAAAACATTTTTATTGGTTTTTTTTTTGCGGCGAATTTTTTCGGCAGCAAAATAATTTTCTTTTTATATTTTGATAAGAATTCATGTAACATTGGTAATTGGGGAGTAGTAGCAGGTACATCGGGTAGTAAGAAATACACTAAAAAGTAGAAAATACACTGGGCAGTTGTGGAGAATATACTGAGTAATTCTTTAATAGGCGTTTTTGTGTTTTTTGCATTTTCAAATTAAAAAAAAAATAAAACTTTTATGCAGAGAATAAAATTTAATCTGTAGATTCAATTAAGCAACTGATGTGGGTGGACGGAATAGTCGATGGGATTTTATTTTATTTTATTTTATTTATTTATTTTTTTTTTTTCTAAAATTAGAAAAACGTTTAAAAACAATTTATAAAAACAAAAAAAAAAAATTATCTAAAATGGTTTGTAAGGATATGCATTAATTGCTTTGACAAAAAAAAAATAAAAAAAAATAAAACAAACAAAACGACACAGATTAATAACCGCTAAATGTAATAAAAATTTTTTTTTTTTTTATTCTTTTTTATTAATACGACTAAGTTATATGCGGATTTTGTTAATATGAAAAAAAAAAAGAAAAAAAAATTAAATAAATCATAAACAAAAAAGAAAAACGGCACCACGCGAACCACAAACGAAAATATCTTTGAATTATTATTTATTTAATTTTGTTGTTCTTTCTATATATATATATATATATATATATAGCGTACTTTTGTTGCTGATGCTGCTGTTGCTACTTTTGTTTTTATTTTTTCTATTCTTTTCTTTTCTTATAAATAAAGGAATGAAATGAAATAATAAAGAAACATATATGTAAAGTGTATGCGCGACTAAGATGACGCGGTGATGATGATGATGATGAAAATTTTAGCGGTGAAGGAGCGGTAGAATAGTTGTACGAGGAGATCAAGGAGATTGAGGCTGCTATATGTTGTTAAAACATTAATATGAATTATATGAAGTAATAAAAAATAAAAAAAAAAAAAATAAATTTTAATATTATTATTTTTTGTTGTTGTTGTTGTTGTTGTGAAAATCGCTGCTTTTTCTTTCTTTCTTTCTTTTTTTTTTTTTTATTAACAGTCGTCGTCAGTTATTATTATTAATAATATTAATATTTATTTATTTTTTTTATTTTTTTAAATTATAAAAATAAAACAACTAAGGATGACAGAAATTCTTCTTTTTGTTTTTCTCCTTCATATTTTTCATTATTTTCATTCGCGTTTTTTTTTTTAAGAAAATTAAAATCGATGAAACTTAAAAGCCTCATCCATAATCATTAACAAAATCAGAAAAAAAAAAAATTAAATAAATAATAAATAAAAAATTATTTAGGCTGTGTATGAATTTGGATTTTCTAGAATTGTATAAGACGACGTTGAAAACGGTTCTGATTAACTTGTTTAATTTTTGTATTATGATAAACAGGTGGAATGTACTTGTTTGTTTCGATCAACAAGACAATAATTTATATATATATCTGAATAAATTAATTTTATTTTTCTTCTTCTTAGTTTTATTTATTGACTTTAATCATTTCTTATTTTATTTATTGCTTTTGTTTATATGATTAAAAGAGGATAAATAATTTTTTTAAGAGATTTTATTTTCTTTCTTCGATGGTTTTCTTTATTTAATTTTGTTTGTTAATTTTGTCTCTTTGTAATTACAAAAAAAAAAATAATAATAATAATAATAATAGGGGTAACTTATTATTGTTTTTTATAAATAATTGTCTCGCCTAATAATTGTGTTTTTATTAAAAATTATATAATTGTATATTGTTTTGCAAAAAAACAAAAAAAAAACAAAAAACAAAAACGCAGAAATATTTGTTATATTTGAATTTTTCTATTAATATTTTTTAATATGAACAAATTATGTGGAGGGGAAACAACAGAAATAATAATAATTTTTATAATAATAATAAAATATTAAATAATATAATAATCCTACACAAAATTGTTACACCACCTTTGCAAGAAAAAATTATTTATAGTCATAATTCAGTTTGTTTTTGTTATTTTCATTTTATTTTAGTTTTTCTTCTATTTTTTTTTTTTGTGTAATTTTATTAATGTTGGAAAACAATAATTTATTTTATTATTTTTTTTTCGCTTGTGTGTGTGTATGTGTCTTTAGTTTATCCTTTTAATAATTTTCTTTATTTAAATATTTTTCCACTTTAATAAAACTTATCTTCATAAATGTTTTCTATATATATATATATATATATATATATATATATATATATATATGAATATTTCTATATTGGTTGTTTCGTTTTTCTTTTATTTCTTGTCTATTTTCTATCATTTTTTTAATATTCTTATTATTATTATTAATATTAATATTAATATTTATATTAATATTTAGAGAGTCTTTTAATGTGTCGTCAAAAAATTGTCGTTTTTTTTGTTATTTATTTAATAATTTAAAAAACAAAAAAAATAAAAATATAGAATTTTCGTAATTTATTTTCCCTGCTGCTGTTACTTTTTATTATTATTATTATTATTTTATTCTTAATATTTCGTTTATTTATTACTTTATTTATTTATTAAAATATATATTTTTTTTTAACATTTTGACTACTCATATATGCGCTACCGACACACTTAACATAGTATAGTGCTTAGTCTAAGCGTTTATATATATATATAAAATTTTATTAAATAAATAAAATCACTGGAGTTTATTTAAAAATATACAAAAAAAAAAAAAAAAAAATAATAAATAAGAAAAGAAAATTGTTGTTTTTGTTTTTTATTTCATTTTTCTTCATTATTTTTTTTGTTTTTTATTAATAAAAAATAATTTTTCTTCTATTTTTATACTCCAAAATTTATATATATATAAAAAAAATAATAATAATAATAGCACACACAAAACAACAAAAATATTAATATATAATTATTATGCGATTGCGTAAAGTTATGTCATTAAATTTTTGGCAAGTTCTGTATATATATCCAGAATAAATTTTTGTTTTGCAATTATTAATTGCAAAAAAAAAATGACAATAAAAATAATGTAGAAGAGAAATTATCTTCTAAATAGATTTTCTTTAAATTCTGTATATATATACAGGTAGTCTTAGACCTACGACGAGTCGACTTACGACTGTTTGCACTTACGACCATTTCCAATTGTTTTCATAGAAAATGACCCTCAAAGATAGTAGTACGTCGAGGAATACCTGTATATATATATATTGTAATTTTAACAATTACAATTATCCCTACTTTTGTAAACTGAATTACCTTGGAAGAACACATTTTTATTCACACATTGAATATTAAAACGGATTATAAAAATAAAAAAATTGATATTTTCTCCATGCAGAGTAATAAATAAATGGGGATGTTTTAACTATAGATATATTTTGCTTTAATATTATTTAATTAGATAATAATTAATAAGGCGTACAATAATCATCCCATATGCATTTTATTTTTCCGCATTATAATTTTAACAATTATTTTTAACATAACAAAAAAAAAAAAAAAAATGTGTCATATTTTGTCATTTTTATCGTATTCTATGTACTTGTCACCTTGTGGGCGGTTACTATTCGATACAAATAATTCACATTGCTATGTATATTCTCAATGAATAAATTAAAAATAATTATAAAAAAAATTGTACATAATTAATTAATTTTTCATTTATATAAAAATAAAATGTTTTCTATTCAATTAAATAAATAAAATTGTTTTTTTTTTTTTTTTTCATAACACAAAACTATTTTGTCACCGCGAAACGCAGATAAATATTTGGTTGATTTTTTTCAACATTAAAAACAAAAATAATAATAATATAAAAATACAAATCATCAATTAATGAAAAATAATAATAATAATAATAATAATAATTTAATAGATACACCTGTTATGTAGGTTTTTTTTTTTTAATGGAAAACGCAGTTATTTTTATGATGATGTTTTTATTAATTAATTATATTACATAATCGATTAGAAAGGAATTTTATTATGTTTTTGGGTATTTTTCTTATGTACAAGGAGAGATTACACTGTTGATATATAATTTTTTTTTAATTTTGTTTAATGCTGCTGCTGCTCCTGCTGCTACTACTACTACTACTACTATTGCTATAACAACAAACTTAAACTTTTACAAATGTTATTTTTTTCTTTTTAATTTCTTCTTTATTTTTTTTACTGTAATTAAAAATCTTAACAAGTTTAATTATTAATGAAGAAAATAATAATAAAAATATTTTTTCTTCATTAATAAATTTTTAATTCGTCGTTTAACTTGTTTATTTTTATTATTTTATTTTTTCTTTTTTTTTTTTTGTGAAAAATAAATAAAACGCGGAATATTTAAGAATATCAACTAAATTACAGGTTTTTTTTCTTCATTTTTATCATGTATTTTTATTATTACTGCTGCCACTAATGCTATGAACTGAATCAGTTCAGTTCACTGTATGCAATTATTATTTTTATTTTTTTTTTTGCATTTATTCTGTTTTCTTTCTATTTTTTCTCTCTCTCTCTCTCTCTCTATATATATATATATATATATATTTGCAAAAATAAAGAAATAATTTTTTACACAAAGTTTTTCTTTGATTAAAAGAAAGTAATGGAATAGCAACAGCAATAGTAGCAACACCAGCAATACCAACAACAGTAGCAATAGCACAAGCAACAACGACTTTCATTCATAATTTAGTTAATTGTGGCGAAAAAAAAATAAATAAAAAATATATGTAAGAATCGTGGAATGCTTATTAAAATAAAGAAAGTAAGATGCGTTATTACAAATACAAGTGTATTTTTGAATTAATAATAAAAATACAGAAAACAAAACATAATTTTAATGCTGGTTGCGCTGATGCTGCGTGTAGAAAAAGGAATTTATGAACTTTTTTTTTAAAATATTATTATTATTATTCTATTTGCGTTTTTTTTGTTTTGTTTTCATTTTTTTTTTTTTTTTTTTTAAATTCGCGTTCTTAGAATACGTGCAAATTTCTATTAAATAAATAACATTAGAATATTGTAATTATTTTTACTAAATTCGATAAAATTATCATACGTTGATATTATTTCATAATTTTTTTTTTTTTTTTTGTATGCTTTCACATATATTAAATACACATAATAAAAAAGTAAAAACAAAAATAATTATTATTTATTTATTTATTTATTTATTTTCAACTAATATTAAGAAGATCAAAGAACAAACACAAGATCTAAATAAAATAATGAATTTTTTCTTATTTATTTGTTTTAGAGATATTTTTTTTGTTTTTGTTTCCTCATAGTACTTGCTATTTTGTTTGTTTTGCGGAAGAAGACAAAAAAAAAAGAAAGAAAGAAACAAACAAAATAAATGAATAAAAATAGAAATTAATTCTTTCTTTATATACTTTAATAATAATAATAATAATATTAGTACCGATGATAATAAATGTAGATGATGAAAAAGGTGCCGATATGACAGCACACTAATAATTATAGTTAATAATAAATGTGATGAAAAACAATTCATATATTGCAAATAACAATAATAATAATAATAAATATAATTAATAATGGCTCCACCCGAAAATTTAAAAAACAAAAATGGTTCTTTGCGGTTTGTTTATTGGTTTTTTTTTTTTATATCTATATTCTCCATATTTGAATGAATACAAAAAAAAAAAAAATGTCTGTATTATTTTTTGACGTTTAAAAATTAGATTAACTACAATTAACATTATTATTATTTTTAATTGTTTATATTATTTTAATTATATATAAATAACCAAAAAAAAACAAACAAACAAAACCACATAAGCTGCCGCCACTTTTAATTAAAATAAAAACAAATAAAATTTATAATAAATTTTCCCCAAAAATAAAAAAATCAAAATAAAAGAAAAATTACCTTATAAAAAATAATGTGATTCTATAAACGATTTTTATATCCCCTATCCAAAAAGTAAATATATTTAAATTATAGCAAAAAAACAAAAAAAAAAAAAACGGAGAAGAAGCAAAATTAAATAAATATTTAATTATTTATGTTTATCTTCTTTTTTTGTCTTGTTTTTGTTCTTTAAACAAATATACGTTGATTATGACATTAATAATGACAAACGGATAACGATCAAACGATAGATGATTTATTTATTTATTTATTTGTTGTTAGTTTTTTTTTTTTTTTTTGTATTATGATAAACTTTATGGGGTAAAAAAAACTAACATTAATCAAAGTAAAAAAATCTGTAAATGGTTAAAATAACAAAAATATAAAAAAGAAAAACTAATTTAATTAAGAAGAAACAAATTACTTTAAAAAACAAAAAAACCCATTTTTGTATTTATTAATTAATTATTCAAAAAAAAAAAATTAATAGAATATATAATTAAAAAATTTAAAATTTGCAATAATTAGAATATAGAAAACAAAAAGATTTTGCCACACCCATTCCCAATTGAATAAACAAATAAAAGCAAACAAAAAAAAAAAATAATTCTTTTCACATAAACTCATAAGAAATAAGTAAATAATAACAGAAATAAAATGGTTACAACGAAATACACCCATCCATCACAATTATCAATATTATAATAATCAAAAGGAAAATATTAATAACAACATAATAAAACATATGTAATAAAAGGATATGAATAAACAAATAATATGAAAATAAATGGGGGATGAGTTTATTATTTATATATTTGTATTACACATATACTTATATAATCAAATTTTTGTCTATAGTTATTTGAATAATAATAATAATAATAATAATAATAATAATCATATGAATTATTATTAATATTTTAATATAAAAATAGTGAAGGGGTTGATTAATTTTTATGTAATATAATGTATGAGTGTATATATAAAAGGACTATTTTTTTATTTTGTTTATTATTATTATTATTATTATTATTATTATTATTATCTATTAATGTAAAATTATTCAATAGAGAGTATTCACACACACACACACACACACACACATATGTATATTATTATTTTTCTCTCATTCTAAATAATTAAATGTTATTTTATTTTAATTAATTAGAAAAAAAAACGGTTGAATTAAGCAATGCTTATTGATTTAAATAATGAAAACACCCTTGGTTGTTGTTGTTTTTTTTATGTTTTATGTATTTTAATCAGATTTTTACAACACAAAAAAACAAAAAAAGTAAGGAAGCATTACTTTGATTTATTTTCTTTTGTTTTCCTATCAATTATTCATGAAATAAATAATGATAATACATAATACAATCCTGATACAATATTCTGATAATTATTTTGTTATTCTTTTATAATATATTATTTTAAATAAAATTGCAAAAGTAACAAACTTCTAAAAACAAATCACTTTTTAAGGCAACTATTTTCAATTTTTTGTTTTATAGGGGCCGTCTATAAATGTCATCGTCATATCGTCATAAATACTAGAAACGCCATCCACCCACCACCCCCTAAGAGCGTGATGACATTTATAGGTGGCCACTTAATTAAATAATAATATTATTTATATTAACACTTTAAAAAATAAGGTGTAACGTTAAAATGGAACAGACAAAATTACCTATTTTTTGCTTTAGTTATTTATTTTGTTTTGTTTCCCCTTAAAAAGTGAATTCAAAATAAAATGCAAATTAATTAATTTTTAATTTATTTATTTTTTTTTTTTTTATTGTAAAAATTCGATCTAAAATAATGTTATTTAATGTTGTAATTTTTAATGCGTGTAATGCATATTTGTAGATATGTTTTGTATATCTAATAATTTAAGTAATGCTATCAAAGCGTCACATCACATTATATTACAATGGACTATATAAGAATTATATACTACTTAAGATAATAATCATAGTAATAATAATAATAATAATAATAATAATACGCATAATAAGTATAATAACGGTAAAATCATACTAAAGAAAATACCGAAAATCTTTTGATCCATCTAATAATAATCAAAAAAATTATTTTTTTTTTGTCTTTTTGTTTAGATTTAGATATTTAGATGGATAAACATAGATAAGGTTTTCCTTTTTTCCTTGCGTTTTTTTTATTTATATATTTATTTTTTTTTTTTGCCCATTTTCATTTACCATTTATTTGTTCTAAAATTTCCTTTTTTTTTTCTTTTTGTTCTTCTCACACCATATACTTCTATTTACCGTGTATAATGACATAATAACATTAGGCACAGCAGCAGTAACAACACATAAATGACAAAAAAATTAACAATAATAAGTAATAAGAATAATGCATAAAGCATTAGCATATAATTAAAAATTTAAATAATAAAAAAAAAAAAATCAAAGTACGTATGAATGATAAGTATGCATGTATAGAGAGTAATAAATTAAACAGTAATAATTAATAATTATTACTGTAAAAACATAAAAGAAATTATATTTAAATTATATTATTTGAATTATTTTTTTCGCGTTTTTATTTTGAATTTACCTGATTATATTGTTTTTATTAATTGTTAACATAATTAGGATTGTGTATGGTGAAATAGGTGAATATGTAAAATATTTGTATGATTTAAAATGAAATTAATAAATAAGGATATATAAAATAATAAATTATGCTAATTAAATTAGGCCAATAAATCAATAAATTAACAAAACAAATTAAAAACAAATTAAAAAACAAACATAAAAATCAATAAAATAAAATTGTTTTTATTTTGAATCACGTGTTGACCCTGAAACACGCTAAACGTTAAATGTTTGTTTGTTTTTATTTTGCGTTGTTTTATTTTTTTTTTTTTTTATTTAAAACATAAACATTGACCCAATTAAAAAATTATAATAAAAAATGGCAAAAAAATATAAAAATTATTAATAATAATAATAATAATAATAAAAAACTATCTACTAGAATTATGACCCTGAACTCATTTTAATTATGGATGCAAAAATGATGAAGACAAACATACAAAAAAAAAAAAAAATAGAAAAGACTAATAATATCGCGATAATCACGCAATTATATTATGGCTTTATTATATTTTATATTTCATTTTTATCATTTTTATTTTTGCTAATAAATCGCGTAATTTTATTATTAAAATATTTTAATGCTTTTATTATTTTCTTTGTGTTATTTTTTGTTGTTAAATTTTTGTCTACAAAACATCTTTATCATTATTTAAAAATAAAAGAAGAAAAAATTCTTATTATCACGGATTTTGTTTTTCTTTTTGTTTGTTTGATTGTATATACAGTAGATTCTGCTTAATCGGGACACCGGTTAATCGGGACAGCCACTTCATTGGGACAAATACTAAAGAATAAAATTAAAATCAAGGAAACAATACAAATTTATATTGCTTTTTCGAGACAATATTTCGTTTAATCGGGACATTAGTTTGAATGACGGAAATGATTTAGTTCAGCTAAGAATCAAGGAAAAAACAAAAGGCAAAACACTTTGAACGAATATTTGCAATAAATTTAATTAAAGTTTAATCATTTTAACATTATTTAAGCATTATTTAATTGAATTTATTAAATGTACAATTGGGACAAATTGTACTAGTATAAATGTGTCCCGATTAAGCGGAATCTACTGTATTTAAGTATATATTTGCAATAAAATTATTGTAGAAAACAAAATAAGCGTAAAATTAAAATATTATTATTTATCAAAAACAATTTCGCTATAGTTATGCAGTTGTTATAAAAAATTTTATTATATTAATTAATGAGAAAATTAAGGGTAATTTTTTGTTTTTTTCATTGAATCTTTATTGCATTTTGTAAAATCTGTATAAACGGTCTATAGTGTCATTTACACATGCATCAATAATATTAATATACAAAATAAGAAACAGAAACAAATTAGATGAGAAACAGGTGAAAATAATACATTACACTCCAAACACATAAAAACAGACACAAAAGCATAAACATAAACAATATTACTCTAATTGAAATGAAAAATTAAATTTATTTATTTAGTATTTTCTTTTGTTTGTGTTTAATTTTAAATTAATACCTGGGACAATAAATATGTTGGGGTGGAAATATGATTTGTAATGTGGATTTTTTCATATTATTAACCGTTAAAATAATAATAATAATAATAATAATTTTGCCAACAATAAAAACAATAAAACAATAGACAAAACCAACTCCCCCGCCCCAACAATAGAAAAAAAAGGTTATGTTTTTCTAGTGCCAAAGTGATGAAAAGAAAAGAAAAATAAAATATAAAGATTTTATTTTATTTTATTTTTATATAATCGTATAACAATAGAGCCTTAATCCCCGTGATCATCATCAAACTCCATTCTATTATTATTATTTTATCCCTATATATGTTTAAGAAGAAGAAAAATAAATTATAATTTTCATTACAAAACGTTTCGACGTTCCATCATCATCATCATCATCATCATCAGCTAAACGAAAAACGAATAATAATAATAATAATAAAAAAATAAAATAAATTTTCTCTATATTATTTTTTTTTTTTGCACAATTTTCACAATTATATATCCTTTTCATTAAAATAAAAAATAAGTACAGCCTTATTTGTAATGAATTGTATTCAATGAAAATGGGAAAATTGAATTTTACTTGTGTTACGTGTAAAAGTAAAGAAATATTAATATTAAGGATGAGCGATAGGGTGTTATTGTATCTCACCATAAGTGGAGAATTTATTTTTGTTATTTTATTTTTTATTTATTTATTGATAAGAACCGACACACATACATAAAATATATAACATATTCTTTGTTTATTTTGTTTTTCATTGAGAAATTGTATGCGCTATGGATTCTAATTCTAATATTAATGAATTAGAATTTTTCTTTATTCTTTTCTTTTCTTAAAAAATTTACTTTTATTATTTGTGTTTGTGTGTGTACGTCTGTATTTTTGTTCTGATGTTTTTGTTTTCTTTTTTCTATTGCCTGAAATAGTGAATAGAACAAAAAAAAAAAAAAATAGAAAAGAAAAAAGGAAAAGCATAATAAAATAGCATAAAGACGAAGGAAATTTATTTATTCTCTTTAACACTAATTGTATTTTTTTTTTGCTATTTTTTGCTACGTTTTTATTATTTCATTTTGATTCTGCTACTACTACTACTGTTGCTACTGCTAATGCTGCTGCTGCTTCTGCTTCTTATTTATTATTGAATCGTTGTAGTTGTTCATCATCTATTTTTAACCATACAATAGAGCATGAATAGAGGAATAAAGTAATAATAATTTTAATAACAAAGAACTGTTATAATCATAATAATAATAATAATAATAATAAAAAATGAAATAAACAGTTATAGAAAAATCATATAATAATAAATTCTGAATGGTGTTTATTTTTTTTTTTTTGTGATTTAAATAGAAAAATCGAAAAATATATATATATATATATTAGAAATAATAATAATAATAATAATTATTATTAATTAATTAATTTTCAATGAAAAAATTATAATTAGTTATAATAAATATAAATTATTTTTTATTTTTTGTAAGACATCAATTTCCTCAGTATTATGAGAAAATCTCAAAAAGAAAACAAAAACAAGTTTCTATCCTATGGTTTCAATTCTAAGATTAACTTTAATGCATTTCAATAGATAATTTATTTTTGGATCTATCAAGGTGTGTATAGATAAATTTTTTTGGCATAATGTAAGCCAAAAAAACCGCGATAACTTTTTTTTTTTTATACTGAAATTAACATGTTTAGAAATTATGACCTGTGAAGTCGACCGGTGAATAGCTTTGAGTTACCATATCGATTTATAGGATAGAATGTAAGATATTTGTGGAGATTAGTTTTAAAGAATTGGATATTAAATTGATTTGGGAACGCGCACACGCTGGTAAAACGTTCCATTTCTTTGCTGTACGAGTAAAGAAATCGTATTGGAACATCGATGTTCGCACAGTACTTAAAGTTACTGCTTGTCCGTGGGTGATAGTTCCAGCTCTTGTTTCTCGTACACGTTTTTCGTGCGAAGGCATTATTTTGGAGATCTCTTTGGAACCAATGATCGTAACTATATTTATTAAAAAATTGTGAGGTATCCGCTACGTTCCGACGATGCTTAAGCGAGTCTAATTTATCCATGATTTCGGGATTATTTATTAATTATATGGCCCGATTTTGTACCATAACTAATAAATCTAAGGTGGTCTTAGCCGCAGCGCGTCCCAACTACCAATAATTATACCAGTTTGTATGTTTTATTTTACTTAATTAATTTTTTTTATTAATTATTATTGATAAAATTTTTGTAAAGCCATAGAGATTTTGTTATTTTTTTGTTGTATTGTTGATTAATTCACCTTTTTCATTGTATTAATTTATTTTTTATTGTTATTAAATAAAAAAGAATAATTTAACACCTACATTATCAATATATTGATCGATATCTTTCTCAAATATATATTTACAATGACTAATTTCTCCATTGTTTTGTAGAGTTTATTATTTCACAAGGATAATAATAATAATAATAATAATAATAGTAATAATTATTTTTTATTCATTCTTCTTTTATGTATTTAGATATACAGTAGGTAAAGTCGTCTAGTCCATGAACATCATCATACTTATCAAAAAAAAAAAAAAAAAAAAATGTTTCCTTTTCTTCCTGTTTCTTCATTATCAGTATTTTCTTCTTCTTGTTTATTATCATTATTATTATTATTATTATTATTATTATTATTATTATTATTATTATTAAATGACAAAAGTTCCTTGATATCGTCTATTGTTCATATTATGAATGGATAAATCAAAAGTTGAAATTGTTTTGTGATTTTTTTTTTATTCCTTTTTATATTTTTCCCTTTTGGTTATTCTTTTTTTTCTTTCTTTCTTTATTATATACATAAATATATATATATATATATATATATATATATTTATTTATTTTTTAAATATTGCTTGTTAGCTACTGCACCTAGTCTAGGCGTAGAGTCTGTAATTTACTCTGTTATAACAAAACAAAACAAAACCAAAAAAAAAAACAAGTCTCAAAAGTCAGACAGTAGAACTCTTGATTATTGCATTTATTTATTTGTTTGTATGTGCAAAAAAAAGAAAGAAAAAACATACGAAACTTCTATCATCAACAATTTTCATTTAGTTGTATTTTTATTATTATTATTATTATTATTAAATGGGGATGGTGTTTAATGGTTGTGTTGGGGTTATATATAATATATATGTCTGTGTGTATTAAATATATTTTTATATATTTTTTTTATGAATAGAAATTTTATATTGTATCACGTTTTATGTTTAAATAAATAATTGAATAACACACCCACACACCCACTGAATATAAATGAACAATAAAGGATATACATATTATATATATATATAGTTTTAATAAATAAAGTGGAGACGCCTGGTCATTTTAAAATAATTCACCACCACCATCATCAACAATTGTACGTAAAAAAAAAAACAACAACAACAAAGATTTATATAATTATTATACAGGGTGTGAGCTAGAGAATTAGATACGAGTCAGATTCCTGTACATAAGAGATTTTTTTTTTTTATGGAAATCGTGGACAGAAATAGGTGATAAATAATCAATCGATGTGATATAAAGCCACCCACTAATAATAATAATAATAATATTTATTATTATTATTATTACTAACCACCCCTTTTCAGAATTATTTCACCTTTGATTTTTTCGTTTTTTTTTTGTCGTTTTTGTGCTTTTGTTTAATTCTTAAGTTTGTGGTATGGCCACTTGAGATAAAGCAATGCACATGAAAAAATTAATTTTTAATTTAAGTACAGTAGTTACATAGATGGGTAATACTGGTGCTACTGTTTGGCTGCTGACGTTCGTATATAACAATAGTGTTTGATGGATTGGTGAATTTATGCAAAATCAACAATAATAATTATGCTTTTCTTTAAGCAGCATCCATGCCCAACCATTCATCCTTTCATTTTTTTTTTTTTTTGTTTATTATTGAATAATTAATAAATAACGTATTGGCTGCGGTTGTAGTTAGGTAGGTAGGAATTTCTAGTGTTTTACACATTGTTAGTAGGGTTGATTGTTTCTTGTTAATTTTTTCCATTATTATTATTTTCATTATTATTCTGCAATGTCATCTTAGACATTACCATCTACATATATAAATTGTTGCTTTGTTTTTTTTTTTTTTTTTTTATGGTGGTTATTTTGTATTCGCATTTTTTTTTTGTTGTTTTTACAGTTTTTCATTTTGCTACTTTGTTTGTTGTTCAGATTTATTTATTTTTTGTTTGCTTTAATGGTTTTGCTGTTGTGCTTGTTGTTTGCTTTATTATCAAACTTGTATAAATTCAAACGCTTTTGTCTTTTGATTTATTTTTAATGATATTCACCACAGAAACACGTGTCACTTTGTTATTTATATTTTATGTTATATGCTATATGTATATATTTTTGAATAGATTTTGTCATATAGGTGGTAGCAAATATAAATAAATAAAAAATTTATTTTATTTTATTTTTTATTTTTTGTTGTTGTTGTTCTATCTTTGTAACAAAGATGAAAGCATAAATGAATGAGATATATAAGGCTGATGATATTTTCGGTTTTTATTACTTTTCAATAAAGTTGAAATAAGACAAAAATCGACAAAATTTTGACAAGAAAATGATAAGAACGAAACAGGAAAAAAAAAAAAAACAAAATTATTACGTAAAACCAGGAACAACAATAATAATGATGATGAGAAGAAAAAAAAAAAATGTAATTCCCCAATGGAATTAACTGTAAATAAATAGATAAAATAAATAAATATATAATTTTGTGTACTCAGAATATTTGTAGAGACTCTGTCTTATTTTACTTACATATATATGATTAATCAAAAAAATATAAATAAAATAAAATCAAAGTGCCGCCCAAATAGATAGTAAATATTTGTTATCATCAAATGATAATAATAATAATAATAATAATAATAATAATAATAATAATAATAATAATAATAATAATAATAATAGTAATAATAATAATAATAATAATAATAATAATAATAATTTGTTGGAGTGTAATCAAAACACAAAGAAAAAAAAAACGTTTATTTTCTTTCTTTATTAATTGGCCATCCATAAATGACGTCTACCATTTGTGACATTACTAAATAAAAATAACTATTTTCTAATGGACGACGTGTGACGTTCGGGGGTGGGAAGGTGATCAAAAATCAGCCATTTATGGACGGCCCCTTATTACATTAATTGCCCCCCCATATTTATTAATTTGTTTTTTTTTTAGATTTTTCTATTTTTTTTTCAATTGATAATAATTATGAATTGTTGGTAAATTTATCTTGAATTAATAAATAATGTTATTTTTGCGAATTTTTAAATTTTCTTAAAACAGGTAAATTTTTTTTTTTTTTTTTTAATTTTATATTGTTTTACTTTATTTATTTATTTATTTTTTTTTTTTTTTTTTGGTTTTATTATCCACTTGACAATTGTTATTTTATTTATACAGTTTCTTACTTTTTGTTATGTTTTATGTTTATTTTATATTTTTTTGTATACAAAACAAAACCCACATCAAGGGTGTAATTTTTTTTTTTTTGCCTTTGTATGTTTTATGCTCAGCTTAATGTCAACTGACAACAAGAACAAGGAATAACAGACAAATAGCGGTTATTTGAAAAGATTCAATAGAAGACAACCGATTTACTCTACTTTTGGTACCAAAATACTACCAACACCACTATCAACCACCACCCGAAATCAAATTAAAGTCGCAAATTTTCTTCTTAAAAACCTTGGAATAAATTTTATTTCATTTGCATATTTTTTGTTTTGTTTTAATACGTGAAAACAAAAAACGTGAACCTAGAAAATAGTAAAAAATTTAAAAAAATAAAAAAGCTTATTTCTATGTAAAATAAATTAAACATTGTGTAATAAAATCTACATACATAGAGTATATAATGTATGGGGGTTGGACATTTTATTATTGAATAATTATTTATTTATTGCGTTGTAAAAAACAACAACAGAAACATAATATGTTATGATTTTACTTCACATGAATATTATTTTGCAATTGTTTTTAATTAAATCTTCAATCCAAATGTATCGCGTGCTTAGCATTTGCCGGTACCATCATCAATAATATTATATTATTTTTTATTTATTTATTTATTTTAGTACTTTTTTGGGTAATTGTTTTAGTTACTGCATTAGTAATAGCATTAGTAGTGGATAATATACAAGAGAAAAAAAAATCATGGCATTGTAGACTTTTATACACTATCCGTTCAATCCACAACATTTAATCCCACACACAGTGTGCACTAAAAAAAAATATATTTCTTAAGAAAAACTTAAAGTAAAGTGTGAATATCAAAGAATGGTAATGGTTGCAAATTTTAAAAATTTTTCACCATTAATCATTCAATTTAACTGTAATGGTGTTGTCAACTATTACGGTTCAACCGTACCATCGGTGTTTGTTTGTTTTTGTTGAAATGCAAGAAGAATATCCGCTGTAGTTAATCAGTTATATTTTTGCTAGTTGGAGGGTGTTTTTTGTTGCTTTTAAGTGCTTGTTCTTGTCGTTATTATTATTATTGTTGTGTTTTTACTTTTCTCCTATTTTTAAAGGGTCGATTATTTATATTTAAGTTAATAATTTTTGCTAACATTACATTGATAAACATATATTTTGTAATTATTTTTACTCTTTATAACAAACACTGTTACACTTTACATAAAACGCATTCTACTTAACATCGTTATTAATATTTAATATTTAATTGTGACAAACTCATAATATTCTTTTTATTCTTTCAACTGTATGCAAAAAAAAAAAAAAAAAAAAAAACATTTTTGTTTAAAACAAAAGAAAACATATGCTTTAACACATAATACAATACGGAAACCAGTGTGTGATGTCGGTTGGTATTTATTAAAATAAATATATTACACGTTCATTAATGCAAATTGGTACAATTATTAATCGCGAAAAATAATATATAGAACAAAGAAATTAAAATGCAAAAAAAAAAAAAAAAAAAAAAAACCATAACCATAACCAACCACTTGATTTCCTCTTATCATCCTCTTATGTGTATTTTTTTTTTTTTTTTAATCAAAAAACATGTGCACACGTTGTACGGTTGTAGTCTTGTATTATTATTATTTTTTTCTAATTAAACATTTCTTCAAAAAAAAAAAAAAAAAATAACGGTAACATTGTGTAAACCACATGTAATGTAGAAAAAAAAAAAATAAAAGAAAATCATAATGTTTTGATTAAATTGTATCGCGATGCATTTAATATGATATATCGCCACCATCAGTATTAAATCAGAATAAATAATAATATAGCACGTGAAAGTATTAAAAGCACAATTGTAATTAGTGCGAATTTTGTAATTTTATCAAGAATATATACAGTTAAAATAATAATAATTATGTTCTGCTTGGTGGAGGGGTGTTAAAAAGTGTGGGTGTTATTTTTGCAATGTTAGTGTTTTTGTTTTGAAAAAAAAAAAAAAACGTGAAAATATTATTACATTGTATACTACGATAAGGATGACTATTACATTCTTCTTAACAAAAAAAAAAAGAAACGAAGATATGCTGAATACTATTACAACCCATTTACAAGCTATATACACCGATTTTATCAAGTTAGTTAATTTTCTGTTGTTTTTTTCTTTTTTTTTGTCTTGTTTTCTTTTATTTTCTTATTTCATCTTTAGCATAAATATATATTAAATTTTTGGTAAATCATTAAATCATTTTACAAAGAAAATACAATTAAAAAAACAAAAAAAGTAAGAAAAAGAAAAACATTATAAACGAAGCAAAAGAAAAAGGGGTTTCTTTTCATGTTATGGTAATGTGATTATTGCGTTAAATGATGATAAACAAGAATAGATAGATACTAAAGTAATAACAGTTATTAATATAGCGGGTTAAATAAATTTTAAATGACTTGACATTTTCTTTTGCTAATCACACTCACAGAAAATACTAATTATTACAATATACATATATATATATATATATATATATATATATATATATATATTGTTTTGACTAGAAGGGGTTTTTGTATATTATTTTTTTCTTACGTTCATTACAAAGTAATTGGGGAAAATGATTTACTCTTTAATGGTTATTTTTTTTTTCTCCTTTAAAAAAATATTTCCCTTTTTTGTTTATTGTGATGTAATTTTTTTATATATACATATATTTATATATTGACCTTGTGCCTCTTTTTATTTCCTTTTATATTTCTTCATTGTTGAGAAAAATTACTGATTAGGGAGGATTTTTTTTTTTTTTTTTGTTATTTGTTTGCTTGATGAGGGGAATATAGATTGTGTTATTGTTTTGTATCACAAAGTTAAACATATTGTTGTTTATATTAATATTATTATTATTATTTTTCATCACTTTACATTTGCCAAAATTTGTACGCTTTTGTTCTAATATTGTTGTTGTTTGTTTATTCAGTTGATAGATAAATAAATGAATGAGTGGGTGTATTATGTTATATATGTATAAATAAAAAATATAATGTATTATGAACAAGAAAATTATACACACAAAATAATAATAATAATAATAATAATAATAATAATAATAATAATAATAATAATAATAATAATAATAATAATAATAATAATAATAATAATGAGGAAAAAAGAGGAAAAACGTTTATGCACGCAGCCTAGATGGATTATGTTTGTGTTTTGTATACAATAGCCAAGGATAATCGGATTTAATTTATTTTTTTTTTCTTTTTTAAAATTAAATTTAATCTATTTTTTTTTTTTTATTTAATAAAAAAGGGGAGAACTTAAACGAATTGTCGCGATTTGTTTTTTTTTTTTTTTTTAATTAAATTTAACTTTATAAAACAGATTTTTTTTGCAAAAAAAATTATTATTCATTATTATCGCACACTTGATATATTGATAAAAATATATATATTAAATAAATAAATAAAATAATAGTAGGCAAGATATCTCGAAGACTGTAAATCTACTTTGCATTATGAATAAAATGAATAATTATCGTAGATGTGTTAGAAGTATTTGAATAGTTTGGATTAAAAAGGACAATCAAATGTGCTAATGAAATATATTGTGTGCATTTTAGTAAATATGCCATTGTAATACGGCTCTGAATGTTCAATAAATATTATATTTAATTAAATAAATAAAGCAAAAAGTATTAATTGATTATTTGTGTTAAATTATTTATATTAAAAGAGCGCGGTATATACATAATAATAACAATAATAAACATAAAAATATATTTTTGATTATGTCTGCAGAGATAAATGTCCTTTGACTTATCAAATGATAAAAGAAATAGTTATTTTATTTTTTTTTTTTTTGTATTTATACATATGTAGGCTAGTAATGGAATGAGATTAAATATATAAATCTATTTAATATTATATCAAACAGATATAATAAGGGGTTGTTGCTCTTGTTTTTTTATATTGTTTGTTAAATACGGATGCGCATATATGTAATGTAATGAAAAATTTATATATATATATATATTATTTTTGTTTTATTAATTGTTAACCATTATACGGGGTAATGATGTCCCCAATTATTATTAATATTTTCAAAAAATAAATAAATAAATAAATAATTTATCTTAATGTGTATTAGGGAAAGATACATTAGTAAAATTATTTATTTAAATTAAATTTTATTTGTAGGAGATGTAAATAGACATAGATATTATATAGCTCCCTATTAATTAAAGGATAATTATAGTAATAATTATGTATATATATATATATATATATATATTATAATTTTCTTTTATTATTTTAACATAAATTAACCCTTAATTTTCATAAATATTTCTTTAAAATATATAAATTGTGCGCTAAAAACATATTTTTTTTTTTCATTTTTGTTTTTTTTTTGAATAATAAAAACGCGATTACATTACGTAAATACTTTAAATATTAATTATACGATTCGGTAAATTTGTAAAATATTTGTTAAATTTGATGGCACATTCAAAAAAAAAAAAAAAACAAAAGTATTTTTATTGTTATTATGTTTTTTGTTACTGGAAAATAAATAGCAATATAAAATTTGTATTATTATTATTATTATGGTATTGTTACTGCTATAACTATTTATTCTATCAACCCTAAAGATGTGTAAAAAAAAATTATGCAATTCATTATATATATTAAAAATGCGCAACTCATTCATTCACCACATTTGATTTGTTTTTATTTAATAGAAGGATAATTTTTTTTTTTTTCATTCTTTTTGTACAAAAAATAAATCACGTTTGTTGTTTGATTTTTTTTTCTCTTGTTTTTTTTTTTTTTTTATTATTCTCATTACTTAACACCCACTCATCCCTTAAATTTTCTTTATGTTTATTTTGTTAAATTTTGTTGAATTTGTTTGTTGATTTGTTATCTACCGTTACAATGATGATGATGCTGCTGTTTCTTATTTGTATTTATCTACTGTGTTGTGTGTTTTTGTTTTTTTTTTTTTCTTAAATAACATCAAAAAGGAAAAACAAAAAATAAATAAACGTGAAAAATAAAAAAACACGAAAAAAAAAGAAGAAAATTTAAATTAAATAAATCAGAATAAAAAAATAAAAGGAAATCTAATTCTGACGAAGGAAAAACACAACTTAAGTACGGGACCAACGTCATCACATTACGAAGTGAATAATCATAGTGGTAAAGTATCCATAATGGTTGGGTGGATTAGATGGATGGGTGTAGAAAATAAATGGGTGAATGGTTACTGTGTTTTGATTACTTTGTTTGTTTTTCGTTTTTTTTTTGTGTTGTGTTGTGTTGTTTTATCAGCGATAGAGAAAAAATCATGACGACACAAAGATTATAATTTTGTTTATTTGATAATTTTGTTTTTTTTTTTTAACTGTAATAACACAGTAACGATATTAGGAAAGTAGGTAGCAGCGGCACGCTGATGTAACAAACTGTTGTGTTTGATAATAGATATGAAAATGTAATGGGAATGGGGTGCGTAAATTTTATATATATGGATGGCTAATCAACATCAATCAGATACGAGACGAGACGACGACCCTTTCATTAGCATTTTCTCGTTTACGTGTTTATAAAAGACAAAACAAAGTAGATACATAGTTGAAAAATTGGAAAAAAAAAAGAAAAAGGAATCAAACATTTTTTGATAAAAAAAAATGTATGTTTGTGTATTTTGTTTATATATTTATTGTTGTACAAGGAGTGGGTGCGTGTATCCTTTTGTAATTATATAATTATTTTATTTATTGAAAATGGGGGGGTTTTTTTTTGTTGCTGTTTTTGTCTGACAATACTTTGTCCACTTTGTATTATCTCCTTATTTTGAAATTTATTCTCTTTATTTTTATTTATTTTTTTTTTTTTTTGATTAAAAATATTGCACTATTAACCTTTTAATCCTTAATAAATAAATAAATCCCCATTTTTTTTTTAACTTTGTTATTTTTTTAATTTTTTTGACAAGATTATACCAGTTCAGTTTTCTTTTTATATCAGTTTGCATCGTTATTGATTGACAATCTGTTGTTGTTTGCTGTGTGTAAGATGATTAGTGAGGAATTCGTTTTTTTAATAATAATTTTATTTAATAAATTTTTGTGGTTACTACTTATACTATTAGTTATAATTGTTTTGTATATTTTATATAAGGTGTCTATCACTTAAGGTCAATACAAAATTTGTTTTATTTTTGATAAATTTTAGGTATAGTTGGCAAAGGTGACTTTATTGTTAAATTTATTTTAAAAATAATGTAATATTTAATTATGCAGCGATACATAGCTATATATAACGTTTGATTACAAGAATAATGTTAAAGTGAAAAAAATTTATTGTTATAGTAAATGGGTTCATTGATTCAGCGAAAATGTGTTATTATTATTATTATTGCAAAACTATTGCGTTTTTCTATTATACATAAGCGAAGGCAGTGGATATGGGTAAAATAAGCACCGCCACTACCGCTAACAACCATTTACTACATTCCTTTATTTGGTTTGTTATTACAAAATTTCTATACATTACTGAATTGTATGTCAGGTACAACACAATGGTGTCTATTTATCTATGTATGTATATAAAACATACGATATGCGCGAATATATATTATAATAATAATAATAATTTGATAACGTAGGAGGAGATAATGATAGTATTATATACATATATAATATATATATATATATATATATATATATATAAATATATATTTGGGCTAAGGCGTGGCTAAAATTTATATATAAAGATAGATAGATAGATAGATATAGATATAAATGGCAATATGATTGGATAAGTTTGGGGTGTTTATTTTTTTTGTTATCCCCACTAAATGGTGGTGCTTGTTGTGTGTAGTATATACAACAAAATTAAAAAAAACGTATAAATACATTTCTAGATTTTTACCAGTAGCAGCAGTGTTGTGTGTACAAAAGCTAAGCCGTTTTGTACATATTATGCTTTTTATGTAATAATATTTCTAGTTCTGTTTTTACATATATGTACACATTGTTAGTCTCCTGTAAATTATCATTATTATTATTATTATTTTATATGTTGTCTGTTTGTTTGTTTATAGAAAAGAAAAGAAATTGAAAAAAAAAAAATCATTTTTCTTGTGTTGTCTTTTAGTTGTTTATTTATTTATTATTTTCTTGTTATGTATTGATAAAGGTGTGTTGGTTGGCTCGTTTAACTGGTATGTTTGGTTAGTTGTTTGGCTCGTTGGTTGGCTCTTATTTATTGGTATTTATTCATTGGTTGGTTGGCTGGTATGTTAATGGCGTGGCGGTTACCTAAACACAGGTAGATAATGTATTTTATGTATGTTTGGGTAAATTTTTGTTTTTTTTTTTTTTTTATTATTATTCCGTTTGAATATTAAAGGTATTGCTTTGTGTGGTTGCTGAATAATTATTTTTATTATTATTGTTATTGTTTATTTTATTTGTGTTATAGGGTTATTTAATGTAAAGATGATAGAGAGTAAAAAAATGCAATAATAACAAAGCAAACACTTACAACATATATAACACTTGTTTTCTTATATACCTCTTTTTAAATTAGAATATTTCTTCTGGTGTGTTTTCTTTTTTACCTTTATCATTAACGTTATGACATCCATTTTAATTCTTATTGATTAAAATATAAAATTTTACTCATTTTTAAAACGTGAATATTTTTTTTATTTAATTTTTTAACTTGCGTCCGAAACTTACTTAAAATTTCTTAAAAAAAAAAAACAATGTTTTATTATTTTTTCCACAGTCATTGGTAGTGAATAATCCAAATTAAATCAAATCAAAACAAAAAAGGAAATGTTTTAATTTAATTAATTAAAAAAATAGAAATTAATTTAATTTTTTCAAATGGGTTTTTATTGTATGGCTGTTTTGGCTGTTATTATTGCTACTTTATTATTATCATTATTATTATTATTTGGCAACAACCACATATCGCGCATGAATAAATTTTCAAAATTGACGCCCTATTATGCGGATGAATAGCTATTTTTACATTATTCTATATACAATACGGGATTTTTGTATAAATATTTTTTTTTTGTCTTTTTATTTTCACTTTGCTCTGCGCTACTCTGCAGGTAAAAGTAGACATTTTAGACGTTATTTTTTTTTTTTTTACTCAAATGATTAAAAAGAAAATTTTATTTAAATAATAAAACTAATAACAATAATTGAAAATTTCAATTACTTACCATCTCATTTAGTTTACTTTGTTTATAACGATCTCTGACCATTTGTAATTGTTGTATCAGTTCGGTTAATGATTGATCCTTTTCGGCACTATAGCCACCCATATAACCTAATAGCATTTGTCCGGCATCATTGCGATTATTTTCACTATAATAAAAAACCAAGAAAAAAAAAATATAATAAAAATAAAATCAAATCCACTTTGCATGCATTTTTTATATAGCCACCATCATCATAATAATGTAATGACAAAAAAAAAAAAAAAAAAAAAAAAAATCAAAAGTAAAAGGACAAACATCTGTCTACTTTTCCCTTTATTATTATTTTTTTTTTATTGTTTTTTATTTATTTATTCATTATCTAATATTCTGTGTGTCACCGTTTTTATATTTTTCTTTTCTCAATTTATTTTTGTTTTCTTGACCAAATTGATTAAAAATTTATGGACAACACAAACAGAAAATCCTCAGATGTTCAATTGTCACACCAGCCACCCACACTCATCCTTATGCATTAATAAAAAAAAAAAAGCATAAAAAACGGTCACCAATTCCTTTGGTTACACATTTTTCAATTTATTATTTACTTAGTTTTATTTTATTTTTTTTTCGTTATCAATAGAGATGCACCAATGTTAATAATCAAATAATAATAAAAATAATAAAACAGGCACCAACCAAAAATAATATGATTATTTAAGGGAAATAACGGTTAAAATAGGCAGTAGTATCGTATTATCATCAATAATCAAAATAAATTCAAAATCAAAATAAAAATCAAAAAAAAAAAAAAATAATAAAATAGAAAAGAATTTAAGAACCAATAGGCTCCAAAATAAATTTTGTAAATACACACCCCAAACAGGGATTGGAAATGAATTTTTAATGAATAAAGAAATATAACTAGAGTAATTGTAGTAAAAGGGATAAATATATATATATATATATATATATATATTATTGTAAGTAATAGGTAGGAATAACTAAATATATAAGTATATTTAATCTGAATTAGTTATCCCTAAAAAATTATAATAATAATAATAAAATTTCATTATATTGCATAAAGTTTTTATTATTATTATTATTATTGTATTCAATAGTATAAACACACCCATCCACAATATAAAATAATTTAAAATTAGGAAATAATATTATGTTGCTGAATTAATTAAAAAATATAATTGTTTGTTTTTTGTTTACCTAATTAATGGTGATAATGGTTGTGATAATTTATTATGTTGTTCTTCCCTTAATGAGCTGCCACGCATTTTATTTGTTAAATTTTTTAATACATAGTCCATTGTTCGTTTTGGCGCTTGACCAAATATATTACCACTATTATTATTATTATTATTATTATTATTACCACTAGTACCTGTAATTGCACTATTATTACTACTATAATTTGATGACATTTCCGATGTTATTGTATCACCTTTAGTTAAATTATAAATATTATTATTATTATTATTGTTATTATTATTATTATTATTATTCGTTGTTGTAGTTGCTGCTGTTTTTGTTGTTGATGATTGTGTTGTTGTTGTTGTTGTTATTATTTCCGATGTTACTGCTGCTGTTAATTCATTATTAAAATTACATAAATTATATAAAATATCATTATTATGTACATTTGATAAATGATGTTGTTCCTGTTGATGTTTGTGTTGTACAGACGTCACAATTAAATTATTATTATCATTTATATAATTATAAACATTATCATTAACATCATCATTATCATTATCATCATCATCATCAATATTATCACCTGTATAATTAATTATATTTAAATTTGAATCACTATCATCATCACTTAATTTTTTATTATTATTATTATTATTATTATTATTACATTCACTTGACTTTATGTTGTTATTATTAATATTAATTAAATTATTATTATTACAGTTATTATTATTATCATTATTATTATTAATATTATTCGTTTGAATATCAATTGTTATTGGTTTACACAAGTAATCACTATTATTATTATTTTTATTTAAAACATTATTATTATTATTTTCACTTAATAATTCTGTTGTTGTTTGTGTTGTTATTGGTGTAATAATAGTTACATTATTATTATTATTATTATTATTATTATTATTATTATTATTATTATTATTATTATTAATTATATGATTATTAATTAAATTTATTTCACCTGTTTTTATTATTTTATTATTATTGTCACTAATACATTTATATTTACTATTTATTAAATCATAATCAATTAATATATTATTATTATTATTATTAATAGTAGATGTTGTAATTATCTGTAATTAAACAAAATAAAAAAAAATATATATATAGAAAAAAAATTTTAAACACAGGTAAAAATATATTTAGATTATTTAAAATAAAAAAAAAAAAAAAAGAAGAAATCATTGTGCGATTAATGAATTTTTGTTGTTGGTTATTATTGATTCTCGCGTAAATTTCACGTAAATTTTAAAAACATAAAAACTATACTATACAGGTTAAAATTATTATTATTATTATTATGATTTTTTTTTTAAATAATTAATTAATTAAATAAAACATAAAGCAAGGCGCGATCACACAAGCACACATTCACATACATACACTCACCTGATTATTGTTATTATTTATTTGATTATTTTTTTTATATTGTGTTGTAATAACAGGTGATGATAATACCATTAATGATGTATTTAAATTTAAACGTTGTTTTTTACATGGATGATCATCACATATACTTTTATTATCATCATCATCATTATCATCATTTATATTGTTATCAATATTATCATCGATATTATTATTATTATCAATTTCTTCATTTATAATATCATCATCATTATCATTATCATTATCGTTATCAACGTTTGGATATTCATTATCATTATCTTCATTAAAATTATCATTATTTATCATCTCATCACATATATTTTCATTATTAATATCTATATCATTATTATTATGATTATGATTATTATAGATTATTGATGGTGTTGCTGATGCTGTTATTGTTGGTGATACTGTTACTGTATCAGAATTTCTAGATTTTTTTCGTAATTTTTTTTTATTTATTATTATTGCTGTTGGTGTTAACGGTGGCGGCGACGATGATGTCGTTGTTTTTGTTGTCGTTGATGTTGATTGATTTTTAATTAAATCATTATTATTATAATTACTGTTATTATTATTATTATTATTATTATTATTATTATTATTATTATTATTATTATTATTATTATTATTATTATTATTATTATTATTATTATTATTATTATTATTATTATTATTATTATTATGACTAATTTGACTATTTTGACTATTATTATTATTAATAATTTCACATAAACGTGATGGTGATAAATTTGAATAATAATTTAATTTTATATTATTTTCATTTAGTTTTTCTTCTCCATCATCTTTATCATTAATTTTTATTTGTTCTGTTGTTGTATCATGATTATCATAATTAATTTTATTTATATTTATTTGATTACAATAATAATCATTATCATTATCATTTATTTCTAATTTAAATAATTTTTGTGATGATGATGATGATGATGATAATAATGTGGATGCTTCTGTTTCTATTGATGAGAATGTAACTGTATTTGTAGCTGATGGTGTTTCTCCTACGTTTGTTGTTGATAATGTTTTTTGTTGCTGTTGTAATATCGTCTGATTATCACCACTTAAAACAAATGATTCTGTTAAAATTTCTATAGTTGATGATGGTGTTGCTGTTGTTGATGTTGTTACAGGTATATTAGAACCACCTCCTTCTAATTTTGTAGGAGGAGATTTACGTTTTGATGACATTATTACTCTAGAAATGATTAATTTATTCATAATTAATTATTTTTTTTTGTTTGTTTATAATAAAAAATAATGTTATTGAATTGAATTGTTGTGAAGAGAGTACAGGTGAATTGTAGATCATAACAAAAAATAATAAAAATAAAATAAATTTAATTAAAAAGTTATATAGAATTAAAATGTGTTGTTCAACAATCGTATAAACTATCAAAATCACAACCGACCACAATTAATTGTGTAATTTCTTTTTTTTTTTTTTTAAATTATATTTTTCCATAATTATTATTAAAACTAACATTAAATGCAAAGTGTTGACAAAGACAGGTGAATAATTTTTATTATTTTCAATATAATCTTATTATAAATTATCTCAGAAATCTTTTAAAATAATCTTTTAAAATATTATGAAATTATTTACAAAAGTTTTGTTAAAATATATTGGATGCTGTAGGTGCTGTAATATTTTAACTATGATTTACTTATGTTGTGTAACATGATGTACAGGAGATGTTAATTGAAAAAAGAAAGAAAGAAAGAATGCAAATAAAAAATTGCAAAATTAACATGTTAAAAGGGAAATTACATGGTAATAAAATTTAAATTAATATTTTTTTCTTTCGTTTCTCTAGTTTAGTTTGTCAATTGAAAATTTCGGGATGTTTATTTAACTCTGTGTCGTTGGGGGTTTTTGTTTTTTTTTTTTTGTTTTTTTTTATTTGATTGGGCTGAACTTGTTTGTTTGCTGTTGGATGAAGTTTTGATTTTTTTTTTATATTAAATTAAAGAAAATAATAACGTCTTAACCTCCTGTTTCAATTCTTGATTATTTTACAAAACAGGACATCCTGTTTCGGACAGGTAATTTGTAGGCAAAAAAAAAAAGAAGAAAAAGAAGAAAATTTAATAAAATAAATATTTTTCTTAATCGTTTTGTCTGTTTGTCTGATGATTTCCATGTTTTCATGATGGATATACTATAGACAACAAATTTTATGAGTAGTTTTCTTTAATAATTCTATTTGGATATTTTTTTTAAACAATTAATTAATGATTGTTTAACATCTTATTAAATTAGAATACATTTAGAGAAACATTGTGTTTTTTACACTTTCCTTTTCCTTGACAAGTAGTAGACAAACAAAAGCAAAACTAACAAAAAAAAACAACTAACTAATCACCCACCAAAAACTGGTTGATTAAAATTTTATACAACGAATAAAACTAAATAAATTTCCCAACAAACGATCCTGTCATAAAATCATCATATAACCGCGTATAATATTAATTTACATAACATATGTTACGTGAATTTATTTTTTTCACTTCTTTATTATTATCGTTGTTATAGCGTAGAATGTTTCCCGTTTTTTTTTTTTTTTTATTGTCTTTTAGTGGCGTCAAGGGTTGCTTGCTATTGCTTTAACAAAAAAAGAAAAAAAAAAGGCAATGTTTAGGCAATAGGGAGTAAAACAACACATCATCCAACAATAAAGAAAAAACTACTACAGCATTACACCATCTCATCTCATCTTCTTATGCTGTTTCATTGTTGGTTGTTTTTTTTTTTTTTTCTGTTTATATTTCTAAGGGTTAAGAAAAAACAACCCTGTGGAATGTTTATTTATTTACATGGCTTTACTACTTTCGTCATTTCACTACAATCGATCAAACCACCAAACCAAACCAACATGAGCCAACTCACCCACCAAACACTTTAAACATATCTTTTAGGTGAATAATCTTTTATTTATTGTTTTTCCGTAAACCAAAAGTGCTTCTTTTTTTTTCTTTTTTATTGTTGGCTTTGTTAGGTTGTTTATTTGTTTGTTCCAAAACAACAATAACAATAAACAAATGCAACAAGCAGTAACAGCAGCAGAAGCATCAATTCTCTTTTTTTTTTTTTGCACCCTTTAACACCCTTAACATGATGTAATAACAATAAAAAAAAAAAAAAAAAAAACCGAACAATAAATTTAGATAGTTGGTAGCTCTATAAACTGCATTGCCTACACTCTTGTTGTATGGTTGTAGCCGCCAGTTAATTAAATACTTTTCTTTTGTTTTTTATTTACGCAATAATTATTTAATTAAAATAATAATTTTGAAAAAAATAAAATTAAAAATTAATTAATTAATTAGTTAATAGTGAAATATTTACGTTTATTTTATTTTTTGTAGGCGGGGTATTACTTGTGTATAATTTATTATTATTATTATTATTATTATTCAATTATTTAATTTTTTATTTGGCAAATAAATAATTGTTAATTAATAAAAAATAATGTAAAATTGTATTGATAGTAGGTGATAAGAAATAGTCGGCAATTGTTATTATATTTGCAAATCAGGGATAGTGAAAAAAAATAAATAATATAAATTTATATAATGAGATATGTACTTGTTGTTTTTGTGTGGAGATGGTATGCTTTTTTCTATTATTATTATTATTATTATTATTATTTACGACTATTAACGAATAGGAATTAATTTCGACTTAATAATAAAAATAATAATAATAATAAAATGGGGTGGTTTGAGGTTATTTATTTATATAAATATATATTATTGTTTATTTTTGCTTTCTTTTGATATATATATATATATATATATATATTTTATTTCTCATTCAAATTAAATATACTTTTATTCATATATGTTTATTTATGTTTTTATACATATATTTTTATTATTATTATTATTATTATTATTATGCAAAATTAATCCTAGTGTATATATTTTATTTGTTATCGAAATATTGTACGAGTTATTTGTTTACAGTATATATGCTTAGGTATTATTATTATTATTATTAAATTTATGTACAAACATGTTCTAAGCTTAAACTAACAAAAAGTCTCTTTTGAAGTATTTTTTTTTTGGTTTTTTTTTGGTTTTTTTTTAATTTTTGTAAATAAATAAATAAATAAAGAAACGAAATGAAATGGAAAAAAAAAGAAGAAACCAACGAAAACTCTTTTTTTTTCGTTTTTGCCTAGCCGCACAAGTAACCACCCTTTTCTCACCCACACGCTATTGATTATAGTACATAATAAAACATACACAAATAACATGATCATAATGTAACATAACAAATAAATAAATAAAATAAAAACATTAAAGGGATGAATCTATTACCATTGAATAAACGACAACAAGAACGACAACAACGATCGAACGACAACGGCAACGATAAATATATTTATATATATAAAAAAAAGGATAAATAAATAAATTTAAAAGAATAAAAAAAAAAAAAAAACTATTTGTCAAATCGCCAAAATCTAAAGGAAATGGGGATACAACAAGCGGACACGAAATTGTTGTGGGGTATTAGCTATTGTTGGTTCTTCTTTTCTAAAATCGTCTTTAGTTGTTAAAATGAGCAGTACACACAGACACATAGTGGGTCATCAGAAGCATAAAATGCAAAAAGCAAAAAAGCAAAAAAGCAAAAAAAAAAAACATTATATGCAACTTGAGAGGTACACCACTGCTCTGGCTACTAGGTACTTGAGTTTGGTGGTTTTTTTTTTTTTTTGTTCTATTCTAGATGGGTGGTTATGTAAAGTTTATATCGGTCGGTTAGGGCGACAAGGACTTTTAAGGGCTAGACATTTGCATTATTAATAATTTTAATATAAAAGAGTGAAATTTTTTTTTTTATTATTATTCCTTTTTATGTTTTTGTTGTTGTTGTTTGTATTATGTTTGTGCTGGCCTTTTGATCCATTATATAATGGGTTTTTTTCTATTTTTCTATTTTTTTCTGTTTTATTCTTATTTATTTTTTGATCACAAAAAATAACAAATAAATAATATTTATGTAATGCTATTGCTGATGCAAACACAGAAACCAGCGAAAAGAAAAGAAAGGAAAAAAAAATTTTGCAAAATGGCAAATAAAAAGTTAAAGAAAATAAAAAAAAAAACCACTAATATTATATATAAAAAGGAAATAAAATAAAAAATAAAAAGAAAAATGTTTTATTTATTTATTTTTTTTTTTTTTGTTTGTGGTTTTTCCAGTCATGATGATGGGTGGTTGGTGTCAGCGGAATCTGCAGAAGCAGTTTTTTTTTTTTTTTTTTGAATTTAAAATTTTCTTTTATTTATTGAATTTTATGCGTGCTTTCATAAATGTCAAAATTCTAAAACAATATGGCAAAGTAAAAAAACACACACATGAAACATCAAGTGAAACATGTAATGAAACATGTTTTATTTAAATGCGAAAAAACCAAAACAAAAAAAAAGAACAGAAAAACAAATCAAAAAGTTATTACCGTCGTCTGATGACAGGAAAAACAAAAAAAAAATTAAACAAAATTATGTATTTCTAAGCATTCCTAAGCGTGTTTTTGTTTATTGTCGTGTTACTGTTAACGCTGCTGTTTCTATGCTCCCTCCGGATATTCATATTGGTAATAAATTGATGATAAATTGAGGATAATGTTGTATAGAAGTAGTAACAGTAGAAATATAACGGAAAATAAACAAATAACCCACTCATAACTAACTAAATATTTTTTTGGGGGCTTGATGTCGTTCTCTTGGGCAAAAAACAAATAGAATGCAAAAAAACAAAAAAAAAAAAACAACCAAAATAACAAACGATAGAAAAATCTGCATTTTTCACAATTTTTTTTTTTTTTTCTGTTCTTATTGAGTGCGGGTGAACGAACAATCACCATCAAACCACCCTATAAATTATATTATTTCTACGTAAAATTGAAATTTAATCGAATTTTTATGATTATTATTGATGCTAATGCTGTTATTGTTTTTTTTTTTTTTTTTAAAGAAAAGAATTGGGGTGGTGCTTTGGTGCATCGGGGAGTTTTTTTTGTTTTGCTTTTCTTTTTTATATTTACATATTTATTTTGTGTCGCGAAAATATATTTTTATTTTTATAATATATTAACGATAATATTATGACGACAATATATTTACATTGATATTTTTTCTTACATTAAATGCTCATGTTATTATTAAAAGCCAACCATCCACCCATTTAGAAAGAAAAAAAAAATCACAATCATTACGTATCCTTTGACTAGTGTAAGCAACAAACGATTAAATCAATAAGTAGAATGAGTAAATCT
Source organism: Ptychoptera contaminata (assembly GCA_963942525.1). NCBI lineage: Eukaryota > Metazoa > Arthropoda > Insecta > Diptera > Ptychopteridae > Ptychoptera > Ptychoptera contaminata. Next base: position 5,160,849 of record OZ012640.1, on the reverse strand, counting down.
TAAGTAATCAATCATTTATTTGTATTTTGGTAGTGTGAGAGGCTACTGACAAGTTTCTCCGTCCCCAATCATTTATGCTTTATTATTATTGTTCCGTTGTTGTTCCGTTGTCGTCGTTCTCCTATCCAATTCTATTATTTAATGTGTTTTTTGCATAAGGTTTTCTATTTTCTTGTTGATTGTTTTTCTATTCATTGCCATTGTTGCTGTTATATTGTCGCAACTATTCATACTTGACGCGCGAGCAACTTTTCACTCTGGTTTTGTTATTTTTTTTTTTTGTATTATTACTATGCTTATTATGCTAAAGTCATTCATATGCATGCGACACACAGTGGGATTTATCAATTTGCCATTTTTTCGTTTTATCCAATGTAGAATTTTTTTTTTTTTTTTTTAAGAATAAAGGTATATAATAGTTGGAAAATCTGAACAAAGGAGGTACGGTACGGTACGTAGGACAAAAGCCAACAAAGAAAATTGAAATAATATTAGCTTGGATGGTTACACAATATACATCCTAACAATACATGCATAGAGAGAGAGAGAGAGTTTGAGAATTAGAAAAAAAAAAGAAAAGAAAATAGAAAATAATACTCAATTGATAATGTTTTTCGTTACATAATGTGTCTGTTGTGTAACATTACCCATTTACTACCATATCGCACCCACCGATTTTATTTTTTCAATTTTTTTTTTTTTTTTTTGTTTATTTATTTATTCACAATTCAAAGCCGAATAAATGACAATTTTTCGTAACAAAATGATGAAAAGAATGGAATCAATGGGACAAAGCATACAATAACAGTGGCATTGGCAGTGGCAGTGCTAAACTAAAGTAAAGCAAATGAAAAGAAAAGAAAAGAATGGAAAAGAAAAGAAAATTTGCAAAGAAAAGAAAATATTAAGAAAAGAGAAATAAATTTACATTTTATTGTTTGTTGATTTATCAACTAACCAACCAACCACCCATTTGCCATCTATTCATTTATCCATTCATCCACACCTCCTAGTATATTCATTTTTTTTTCTCTTTCATCATTCACATGTGAATTTGTGCTGCTTGCCTGGGTGGCTGGCTGGCTGCCTTTAATCGTTAATGGATCATTAGGTGCTTTAGACTAAGCCAAACCAATGACTGTTCTATTCATATTTGTATTGTAATTTAAGTGGAAAAAAATTTCAATGGTGTCACCCAGATATGACACCCACTAACCTCACATAAACATACAGAAGCATTAGCAGCAGCTAAGAGGATACTCAGTCAATCGGTTTTATCTCGGACAAGACAAAGATACCAAACAACAATAGACACTCGAAGATAATATATATACCAGCGGAAGGAAGTACTAAAGAGATTTGTTTGACCAGCAACAGCAGCAGCAGTTAACTTGCGGATGATCGCGTTGTGACAATAAACGATGAATTTGCAATATAAAAAAATTATCATCTTCTTTGTATTCTTCTAATAATGATGACACAATAAATGCACAAAAGGATATTAGGATTAATATTAGGAGGGGTATTTCATGCTACTTTTTTTTCATTTAAAACGGCAAAAAATTTGATTTAAAGACCGGTTAAAATCCTACATCCTACTTATCACCAGCATCATTACCACCACCCATCGATTATTATCATTTAAATGAATGAAACAATGCATTAGCAGTAGTAACAGCAACAGCAACAGGGAATAAAAAAATGAAAATGTAATGAAATAAATTAACAGGGGGTTTTTTTTTTTGCAATGTACAATTACACTTGTTTTTGTTTTATCAGCACCACCATTAACAACAATAAATCTTTTTGTAATATTTATTGACACACAACCAACGACGAACTGTCACATTTCAATAAATTATTTGCAAAAAAAAAAAATCACCTGTTATTATTATTAGTAGAATTATTGTAAGAAATAATCACTTAAAATCAGGTGAATAATTTTTATTTCGTTTTTTTTTTTTATATTTTCTCTACTTGTGATGCAATAAACAACACAAATCTCTGTACATTACAATTGTTTACTGTTAAACACACCCTTTGTTAATAAATAATAACAAAAAAATCCTAATCAAATTTTATCAGAAATTTATTTAATAATTTTAAAAATAAAAGGTGGTGGTTGTGATGGTGATGGAGATTGGTGGGTGCTGATGGTTATATTCTATCAACCATTCCTAATTTAAAAAACCAATCTATTTACAGTAGATAAGGTACAAGAAAAAAAAACCATCTAAACAATTCCAATACATAAATTAATGGTTTTTTTTTTTTGTTTTTCTTTAAAATTACTGTATTCAATCAACAAAAGGAAGTGAAATTACATTTAAAAAAAAAAAAAATATATAAATAATTGTTTACAAGAATATTATTGTAAAATAGGATTTGCATATTGTTATTGTTGTTAATACTCCTGTATTTGCTGCTGCTGCTTATTCCTTCTCCACTATATTCCTACTGCTTTTGTTTCCTTTTCTTTTATATCCCTCTTTACAAAAAAAAAAAAAAAATAAAAAATTAAATAAAATAAAATAATACGTAGTAGCAAAACTCTATTCATCATATTTACAACACCCCCATCAACCCACTTACTACACACAACACAAAAAAAAAAAAAAAAGGCAAAGAAAAAAGACAATATACATATATACCAAATTTTTAGTCTCTAACCATTTTAATTTTGAATAAATGAATTGAAAATTTGATTTTCATTTAATTTTCCTATTTTTCATCATCATCATCATCCTGCTGCTACTGCTGCTGCTGCTTTTATTATTATTATTATTATTATTATTATTATTATTATTATTATTATTGTGACGCATTGTGTATGCTGCTTATGTTTCATTTCTTTATAAGAGGTCCTTTTGATATCTGCGAAAAGGTACATACAACGACAGCAACAACAATAATAATAATAATAATAACAATTCGATTTACAGTTATTTACTTATTCAACAAATAAATTATTTTATTTATTTTTTATTACAATTTTTTTTTTGCATTTCCTTCCGTTTTTAATATTGTTGGGGAAATAAAAGGTTATTTTTCCTTTAAATGATTTTTCCTCATTTAAAATTTACTCTCTCTCTCTCTCTCTCTCTGTATCCATTTGTTTCTTCTCTTTAGATGATTTTATTATTTGTATGTTTGTTGTTTGCTTTTTTGATTAAATGAATAATAATGGAATAAACACTCCCCAATAAAAGCCAATAATAACAATATTTATATCCGCCCCTTTAAGTTAAATTTTCTTTTTCTTCTATTTACGTGTTTTACATGTTTTTGTATTCTTGCTAATTTTTCTAATTCTTTCTTTTGAATAATTAGTTTTTTTTTTAATTAGTTTTTTCAACAAAAGTTTTGTACAAAAAATCAAAATTTATAGTTGGACAATCTTTGTTATATACATATATATTTAGTGTCTTAAAGACAAAACAATTTTCCAATAACGGAAAAAATAATAAATAATCAATAACATTATTAACTTTTTTGTTGGTGGTGATGTTTTGACAGTGATACATTTATCATATATTATAGCAAACGTGAACACCAAAAACAAAAAAAAGAAAAAGGAAACACAAAATAATATTTTCTCTCGCCTGATTATTATTATTATTATTATAATAACGACGATTAAATAAATATTTAAATATGAACATCCGATTAGAATAATAAACGTTTAGTAAATTTGTAAGCAATGAATAATGGAATTAATGTGAATAATCAAAAACTATATATAAATCAATACAATATTGTGTATCTGTGTGTATCTATATAATCGATGCTTAATTAATTCTGAATTAAAATAAAAATAAAAATTAAAATAAAATACTTTTCGCAATATATAAAAACTGTAGTAGTCAAGCGCTGAATGATTTCTTTTTTTTTTTCTTTTTGAATCACACAAATCAATTTTCCCTATTAACTAGTGGCAGAATAATTTTATTTCTTGCGTTTAATCGGTTACCTTTAGTTGTGTTTTTTAATTTTCATTTTTCATGTTTATTTATTGAATGCTTTTAAAAATGCGTTTCGTTGTGTTTTTTTTCTTCTTTTTTTAATCTATCTGCGCCACTCAAAATAACAAACAAACAAAGCAACATAACCAGAACCCATTAAGTGGTGTAGGAGGAAAGTAAGCATTAAAAATTTTGAAAAAAAAAAAAAAACCAAATTAAAAGAAAAGAATTAAAAAATAATAATAATCATTTTTTTTTTATTTCTTTTCTTTTCTTTTTTCAAATAATTATAAAGAAACATAAAAAAAAAAAGAATTAAATTTTCTTCAATAGACAAAATGAATAAAACATAAAATAATAATAATAATAATAATAAAAACGAATCACTTCTGTTTTATCTCCGGATGTCAGTATGTATAAACTTCTTTTTCTTTTCTTTTTGTTTAATTTCTTTTCTTTAAGAAACAAAAAAAAAATAAATGAAATGAAATGAAATGAAATAATAATATTCAAATAAAAATCCTCATATCCTCCATATCAAACAAATAAAATAACAGAACAAAAAAAAAAGAAGAAAAACCAACACACAGCATCACATCACGTCACAGAAAGTACCAAAAAACTATAATTAAAGCAACAGTACAAACGCGAGATTTGTCCTTCTTCGTAGTTTTGTTGTTCTTTTGTTGTATTTTTTTTTCCTTTCTTTTCCTTTTCTTTATAATTTTATTTTATTTTATTTTATTTTGAGGACGCATATGGTTAATGTTTTTCACGTTTTTTTTTTTTTTTCATTTTCCTTCTTCACGTTTTTTTTTTTTTTTAATGTCTGTCGCTGTTATATGTGTGTTTGTTTCTCTGTATGTTGCTATAGATATTTCAAATCTTTGTAATTTTCATAGCAAAACCATTTATTATGTATTATGTTTTAAAATAAGCTATACAGCTACAGCACAACAACATAAGAAGAAGAAGAAGAAGAATAACAATAATTAGATTTGTTTTTTTACTTAATTAATAACAAAAAGAGAAAAAAAAACACAATTAAATTGCATCATTTAAATGCAACAATAATAATAATAATAATAATAAAAAATAATTAGAATTAATTTGTTTATAGAGATAATACCGCCTATAAAAAAAGAACACCAATAACTCTCTAATTTTATATAAAATAAATTGTTGCAAATACATATATGTCCAGCCCCAAAAAAAATACAACCATATAAAACAAATAAAAAAAAAGAAGCAAATTGCTTATAAAAATTACAATGATAACAAATAGGATACAATAATCAATGTAGAAACGAAAGAGTAGGATAATTAAACAATTATTATTATTAATTTTTAAAAACCACCGCCCCCATATCTTTATTTATATCAATAATAAGTACAACCCCAAACAAATATAACTCGCTATTGTTACTTATACATGTTTAATTAATGAAAACAAAATTGATTATTTCGTATTTTTGCATTGATTAATTTAATTGCATAATATAATAACAAGAAATAAAATGCTAAAATAATTGCAAACAAAACTAATTAATTAAAAAATAATAATAATAATAATAATTGCTTATCGTATAGGGATACAATAATGTCAACTTGTATGTTGTATGTCATCAATTTTTATTAAAACGCTATAATCGTGTGTTTTTTTACATTTTTGTTTTCGCTGTGCATAATTAAACGTTAGCCACGTTATTGTTTAATTAAACAAAAAAAAAAAAAAAAGACGAAATAAAAAATTATGAATTAAATAAAAAAAATAATATTTTTTGTTTATTAAATAAAAATACACCTGATATTAGGATAGTAACGTTAAATTAATTAATTAATTAATTAAAATAACTGTACTGTTAATAACAAAATTGTTAAGTAATTTTTTTTTTGTTTTAACAATATTACTTTGTTTGATTTTTAATTTTATTTTTTTTTTGTTTTAAATAATCATAATTATTCTTTAAATGTACTTTTGTAAAGAAGAAGACTAAGAAGTACATTAAAGAAAAATTAATTAACATAAACAATTGTGTCTATGCGTATCTACGTTTGTTTTTTTTGGTGGCTTTATTTGTTTGTTTGTTTTTTAAGTAAGTACTATACGTTTATGTACTAAACGTTATGTACTCCATATGTATCAGATTATAATAAACAATTTTTATAGAAGAAACTGTATATATATATATATATATATATACAGATTTC